>JAQIVZ010002013.1:0-24934 GCA_034700945.1 Arrhopalites spinosus
AATTTCAACATTTTCAAGTAATTTAAACGAAAGAACCAAACCAACTCCATGACACCCATCACCCCGTTCACCTTAAAATGTTCTTGTGGGTGAATTACGAAGCTATAGATTTTGGTTGCCCATTGCCTGCAGTATAGTTCTTGTACAAATATTTAATAGCAAAAAATGTTTAACTTTTCTTCAATTAAAATATTAATGGGACTGCCAAGAAATAAACAATCAAATTAAAATAATTTACAATTACTTTTTAAATTACTTGTCAAATCGACAATTAAATATTGTGCCATTATTGTGGTTTTCAAATTATTCCGTCTTTAATTGGACCATTATATTCCCATTATAAAATCAATTTCTGCTTAATTAAAGCTACTGTAATTCATTTTTTGAATTGAAACATTTTAATTAAAATCTCCGTCCTCCATTTCTTCATGCTAAACAGTTGCTCAAGCGGGGACGGTAAATTTGATTTACAAAAGACCCAATAATTATAAATTTATTTTACATTTAGATCTGTGTTCTGAGTTTCTAATTATTTACGTTTAATTTTAATTATACTTAACCTTGAACAAATAAACACATTTTCTACCCTTTGCAGTAGTCGATACAAAAATAAAAATAACTTTTGTGAAAATATTCATTATTAAATATATCAAACCTTTTATAGAAGTTTTTCAAAATTGTGAAAACTCAAAATGTTTATTCAGTTTCTTTTCGTCTGCATTGTCCTTCTGTGGTCTCTGGGTTATTTGAGGAGCACAAAAAAACCGCCAAATTATCCGCCAGGTATAGCCAACTTTTTGAACGCAATTTAAAATTGTGGGAGTTTTATTTTTTCGTGTTTTTGGGACAGGGCCATGGAATTTACCGATAATTGGAGGGATGTACGCACTTGGGAGGGATCCCTTTAAGGCCTCCATTAAATTGTGGCTCAAATATGGCCCCATCGTCAGCCTCGACTTTGCTTCCTATCCGTAAGGAAAATTTAAATATTCTCAAAATAATTTTAATTGAAAATTAAACAATTGAACATGAATTCTTTAGATCCATTTTAATTAATGATTCCAAATTAATAAAAGCCGCCTTCAACAATCCCGCTTTACAAGGACGACCAAATATAATTGCCTATCGACCAAAATTTAGAATAAAAGATGGCATTGTCACAGGTATCGTTTCCGGGCATGGAAAACAATTAAATGCAGATTTCCACGAATTATTCTGCTTATTTCAGGCGTCATTGCAAGCGATGGGGTGGTCCATGAAGAAAATCATCAATTCACAATCAAAACACTAAAAGAATTTGGTTTTGGCACCCGCCGGATGGAGGACGCCATCTTGGACCAAGTTGACCAAATCTGCGAATATTTCGATGGGAAGAGAGGGGCGGGGATCGGGTCAAAAAATTTGTTTAATTTGTACACGGGGAACGTCATCTGGGCCCTTTTATCTGCTCGCATCGCTGTAACTTTAATTAAATGAAAATAATTAGCCGAATTCTAAAATTTAATTTGTAATTAGCCAACGGAGAGTCAATTGACGGAGGCCATTGAAGCGTTTGAAGGGTACGCCCATTTAATTGTGGGAGCTGATCAAATAATAAAAACTCTATAATTTAATTCAGATTAGTTAAAGCCGCAGGGGTTACATCAGCTGTCATGCTTTTTCCAAAATTAATTAAGTTGGCCCCTGACCTGACCGGCTGGACCCGATACGAATCTTTTTATGGTCAACTGTCCCAAATTTGTGGGGAGATTGTCGAAAGTCATAAACGAAGGCCCTGTCGGGCTGAAAGTGACAAAGATTTTATTGACCTTTACATCGACCAAATGAACCGAACCACTGACCCCACATCTGTCTTTTATGGAGAATTTGGCGGTATTTTCAAATAGTCTGCATTATTTACTATTTAATTAAGTTAACTGGTAATTATTTAGAGTTCAATTTGAAGACGTTGATAACGGACATGCACATGGGCGGAGTGGACACCTCTGCTGAGGTCATGACCTGGGCCATTTGCCTTCTAATTAATTATCCCAAAATTCAGGACAAGGTTCATCATGAGATTGACGAGGTCATGGGAAGAGGGGAGACAATAAAATTGGAGCATCGTTCAAAGTAAATTTAATTGCCATAAAATTACGGAATTTAACTGGAAAATAATTCTTTGAAGGTTAACGTACATAACGGCCGTGATAAAAGAGGTCATGCGCTTTCGACCAGTTGTTCCATGGGGCGTTCCTCATGCGGCAACCCAAGACACTAAAATTGGTCAGTACAATATTCCCAAGGACGCGATCATATACCCGAATTTCTTCGCAGTGAGTCAAGACCCAAATCTCTGGAAAGACCCTCACATCTTCCGACCAGAGCGATTTTTACTGGAATCAAATGAGCTGGTGAGTACGGAAGAGTTCACGCCATTTTCGACGGGGCATCGAATTTGTCCTGGATTGCCGCTGGCCATGGACGAATTGTTTCTTTTTTTGGGCAACATTTTTCAAAAATATCACGTGAGGAGCGTGGTAGGGGAGGGAAAGCCAAGTTTGGACTACGCGCCCGTCTTCTTATTGACCCCAAAACCATTCGAATTTGTTGTCAAACAGCGATAATTTCATTGAAGAACTTTAATTGACTCAATTTCTTCTTGGGAACAAATTTTTGAGAAATTTGTATTCCACATTTTATCGCGTGATTTACATGAAAGAAGGCTCGTCGAGTTTATGAATAATAATTAAAGATAACCGACGATTTTCATAACAATTATTAAATTCTGATCATCAAGATACAATTTCGCTTCAATACAAAGTAGACATAGTTTGAACTAATATTACTTGCTGATCGTTTGTGGCAGAAAAAGCACGAATGGCGTTGGAGTGAAGGAATTTATTTAGAAGAAAAAAATCGTAATGTCACACAAACGTAATGCATTTTATAGCATTTGACAATTTATCATAAAAATAAATCCTAATTGTTTGTCTCATTACAAAAGACAAATTCGAATTTGAAATATTTGAGTCAAGTGAGTTGGGCTATGTCAACTTGTTCAATTTTTTTATGTCGCTTTAAGTCTCTTTAGTTTATTATTCAATTTCAGTTGCATAATAAAATTAAAGATGGATTTCATTTTTTTAAAATTATAATTCGATACATTTTATTTATTACAGTTCAACGTGATTAAACGCCCTCACATAAACTAAGTTGAATTGGATGAGTCCTACTAATTGTCACGTTTCTTTTTGCATGCATTCTTCAAAGTAAATGTGACAGTCTCTTTTTTATTGGTCAATCGATTTAAATTGATTTTTATTTATTTTTACAACGACAGCAGTATAAAATTTAATGCTAAATTAAATTTTGTCAAAAACGTTTTGATGATATTTTGTACAAAACTTTGTTAAAGAACATTCAATTGCATTTACATGACATTTTTCATTATGAAGAGAATGATTTGAAAGTAAAAAATGAAATTAAGTATTGAACAATTCAATTGATGTTTTCCCGCCCTTTTGTTTACTCATGCTTGGTCACTATGATTTTTAATGCATGACAAAAAGTAAAAAAGACAAAAACAAACAAGTTGTCCCGCTTTTCATGCAAAATTTTATGTAAAATATGCCACCCTTCTGAGAACAGCCATCACCATTTTTTGTCGAGCTAAAATAACAAACAACTCCCATTCATCCATTCCTTGATTATTTCTAGAACATTCCTTGGAAAACTTGTGAGAAACAGAAATCTCAAAATTAAATTGGAATTTTATTAGTCAAAATCTAAAAATGAATTTAATTCAACGCAATTTTAACTTTACCACTCTATTCTTAATCACTCTTGTAAAAATATGGGGAGCTTCGCTAGATCTAAAAATGGCGAATGAGGTCAAGGGTTTAAATTTGAATGAAGAGATAATTGATCTTCTCCCGCCAAATTGGTTTGTCCTCCTTCTCGACGTATCCCAAAATATCGACACGTACGAACTGGCTCCAAAACCAAACCAGACCCAACAGCGACCAATTATGATTCGAGAACGACCCGGTCGAAATTTTTTCAAATTGTCTTTGGATTTGCTGTCTTTTAAAAATGAGCGAAGCGTCTTGTGTGATTTGCATAATTTGATGAATTACATTTCTATAATTTTAGTGCCACTTGACAGTCCCACGCCTCTCACCATCATGGAAATTGTAAATAAAAGTCACCTCGGACTTGGTATTGATGCAGAACTAAAAACTGGTCTTAATATTTATGATTGGTCTCTCCTTCACATGTCTTATGACTTTTTTAACCGATTGAACGTTGCCCCTTCGGAAACAATATTTCTTGGTCACGTGACCACCCTCAAAATTGACCAATTTGTGTCAAAAATGACACAGTGCTGGAAATATAAGTCTATTTTTCGACCCCTTTCTTTGTTCCTTGAAACTGATCATCTTCAAGATCACCATAAAATTCCACTTAAAAATTCGCGCCTGGTCATTGAGGGATGGTGGCTAAATCTGGAATATAACGGTGCTCATGATTTGATTCACTGTCCAAATTTAAGTTTAGCCGGCAATTCAGCTTATACAAATTTTCAAAACTGTTTTCAAACAAAAATTCAAGAGAGACGGACGCTCATGGTCTATTCGACCAGTGTCTCTTTGCAGAAGCTTCATTTAAATCTTAAAGGTCAGTCGCCCTTTACGAGAATGAAAGAAAGTCAAGTAAATCTGGAGGTTGCCACCATTGGCTCCCTCATGGCCAGGATCAATGCGACCATATACATCGAGGACGGTGACTCACTTGGACGTCAAGAGGATACAGATTTGTTCAATTTTGTAAAATTCAAAACTAAAGCGGTTTCAGTGAGGGCGACCTCTACTTGGTACATTACAGAAAAATATCACTACAATTTTATCACGAGAGACCGGGTAGTTCAAATTAATCAACCGACCATGCCCTTTCTCATTTACACACGACCCCTTGACCTCCCCACTTGGGTCGGTCTCTCCATTTTCATTCTAATGACCCTCCTCTTCGTCTCATGTTTTTATTTGTTCAAGAGTCAAGGGTCATGGCGAAATAGACTTGTGGTGCGAAATTTGGGTGAGCTCCTTTTCTGGATTTTGGGGATTCTCATGGAACAAAATGACCAAGAAATTCCGCCATTTCAAAAAAAAGATCCAGACCACGGTCGAGTTGCAATGTGGAAGATGGAGGGGAGGGAAATGACAAAATTTAAATTCTTATTCGCGCTCTGGCTTTTGGCGAGTTTTACACTAGTGAATTTGTACAGGGCCGTGGTGAGTTCTGTCCTTGTGGCGGCTTATCCGTTTGAGACAGAATGGAAGTCCCTGAAAGAAATGTTTTTTGACGTGGAATAACAGAAACTGAAATTGATGATCTACAGTGACGTCGATGGAAGATTTTGTCTCAAGAGGAGACCGGTCAAGCTAAATGAATTTCTACTCCCTCGAGGTCAGTTAACCCTGGAGAACTTAGATATTCGGGATTATGTGGTCCTATCACAACTCTCAAAGCTGCCAATGTCGTGGAGTCTGAAAACAAATTTGTATCTGTATCGCGACAAATGCGTTCACCAATTGATCAAAACGGGGCAAAGTTGGGATAAAATTTCAAGTCGTCAAAAACATGAAAATTTAATCAAAATTTTGAATCAAACGACCATTTCCTGTTTTCATCAACTTCCCATCATTCTCCCGCGGATGGTACAAGAGTCACAAAGTGTGCTCATGATAAAGGCGGAGAATTTTGAATTGTACTGGGATGTTTTCAAGAAAGAAATGAAGGAGAGAAAGTTGAAGGGAGAAATCCTTCGATTTTGTCATAATAAAAAACAATTTGATGACTCTTTCGCTGAAGATTTGGGATGGGCTTTCACCGACGGATTGGACACCAGAAGGCCAGATGTCTTGAGGAAACAAATGGGTCGTCTTTTGTCAAGTGGAATTTACTGGTTTTGGGCCAAATGGGACAAAATTCGGTTTACAAGTGAAGAGGTCAAGAATGCAACGATCGAGTTTGAGAAAGAGAAGCTGGAGGTCAAGGAATACGATGACTTGGGATTGAACAATTCTGATGTCCATTTGATTTTTCGATGTTTCTTCTACTTCCTCATTTTCGATGGGGTGGTGGGGGTCATGGAGTTGGTTTGGTTCTTTCGTTTAAATTACTTGAAAATGTTGAAATTTATATTGGGGATGTGGCGGGAATTTAAAAAAATTGTGTTGGAGGCACTCACAAAAATTAGATATAGTTTACACATAATAAACCTTCAATTTATTACATACGAGAACATACACAATTTATATGTGCGATTGGCAGAGCAAATTAAATTGAATGGCATTAAACTTGCACAAATAATAATAACTTTTTCCATTAGTAATAAATTCTAGAGATCATCAAACATTCATTTGATGATTTGATCATAAACATAATTTATATTATGTTTATGTTGTATATAATATTAATACATTAATTGTTTCAGAATTTGACCCACAATAGAGTCCTCCTACAGTATATGTCAATTAGCTTTAATTACATTTAATTTGAGCTTCGAAGTATGCATGAACTCTATTTTCAAAATAGAGCTTGAGAGAGTGTGAATTGTATCGAAGATATATGTGGAATGTGGAATTGATGTTTTTGAGTTAATTATTGTAACTCTTGAAATAATTAGAATTTCCATTAAACGTTGACAATTTTATTTGACACCAAACATGCACGTAAAATAATAGTAATTAGGTCATTTTGTCAATGGGTGATTTAATTGTGCATAAAAATTAATTTAACTGTTTTATCACTTTAGTTTCTTGAAAAAACAATAAAATCATGTCAAAGACTATTTATTTACATATAACCACCGAAAATTTTAATGACTAAAAAAATAATTTGTGAGCAAATGAGAATTTCCAAGCATATGGAGGTAACTGCTAAATACAAACCCAAAAAAATGGGATGATTCACGACAGGCAAAATTGCAAAAATCAACTAAACCGAGACTTTTTTGTACACTCGAATTGACAGACTACATAACTTCCTTCCTGCCTCCTGCACATTAAACATGCTAAAAAAGCTGAGAGCCCCAATGAGAAATTAAACTGTATGCCTTCAACAGCATCAGCTTGTCAAAAAAACGTGAGTGGCGCCCAAGTTTCACATTTTATTCTGAGTGAATGTGTAACATTAATTAATTTTAAATGAAGAGTAACGGTAAACACAATGGAATAAATCAACAACAATATTAAAAAAATATTCAACGATGGGCAATGAGAAGGGCCCCGATGTGGGTGAGACAGAAATGAAGGAAATTGACCGTTGACATTCTTTCAAGAGTATGAAACCCCCCGACTTTGACCCCCACATTCGGAATTGACCTCACCCTCCTCTTCACCACCTCTCGCTCTTTCTTATCAAACGCATACTCCATCATCATGACCCTCACTTGTGATTTTATGAGACCAAAATTTTGAGGAATTTGAAAAGCTTTTTCAAAAATGATGGCAAACAAGATGGCACAATCGAATGCTATAACTACGTTGATGATGACCAGAAGTGGATCACTGAACAAATTTTCGAGGATGGCAGAGGCGGCACAGAAAATGCAGTTGCCAATGGTACAAAATTTGAGGAGGAAGATGATGGGGGCGTGAAGTTGATTAAACATTTTAATTACCAGCCACAAATTCTCCAAATTCTTGAGAATCACAGCCACGAAATTTTTCGAAATTCTTTTTCCCACGCTCCTTCAATAAAAATATTTTCCTTTAATTAAGGTTTGTTTTTTTTTTTAATTTTTTGGAGCCTACCTGAGACGCAATTTGATTTCGAGATGAACTTCTTCCAATTTTTCAAAGAAGATGAGCTGACACAAGAAAATAAAGTAGCTACCAAATCCAACAAATACGAAACAAGCGGCATCAATTAGAAAAAAACTGTAAAAAGTATAAGAATTTTGAAGGGATGAAGGCAGAGATGAAAAGAGAAGCAACTTCCGGGTTTGGTCCAAACCTAAAATAATTACGAAAACTACAACCGAGCTGCCCATTAAGAAGGGTAGTGTCAAAGTGAGGAGTTCATGTCGGGAATATTTGAAAATGCCGCTTCTACGAACTGCTCAAATAATTTCAATTAATTTACCTGTACTTTTCTACATTTTTCATCGTGTCAGGACGTACCTTTTTTGGGGGGAGAATTTTGAAAGAGAAAATTAAAAATTGTCACATTCATGGCACTCCCCTCAATGAACAAATAAATGCTGGATATGACGACGAGAGCTTGGGCGGCTATCATTGCCATGTGCATCGTAACATGTTGTTTGACGAATAATTCTGGAATGAAGATGGATTGGATGAACCGAATTGTGACATAGAGCCAATCCAAAATGGCCAGAAAATATTGAAAATTCCAGGTAAATTTCTTCCATTTATTCTCCTCCCTTTGGATGGTGCCGGTGAGGAGATTAGCTTTAATTGGGAGAAAATTAAAACGGGAAGCCCAGTGAAGGGCCAAAAAGTTAAACCGATTTTCTTCCCGCGTCAACATTTCGGATCAGTAGGAAAAGAAAGAATGGCGTTTCTTGAAAAGCTTTAGAAAGAAAATTGTTTGACAAAAATAGTTTAAATGAAGGCAGTTGTAATGTAGATTCAATTAATATCACTATCACCATTAAAATAATTGCAGAGGTGGGTTTAATTGTTTCGCTAATATTCCCACTTTGTATAAATGTCATCACGTTTGTGGATAAAGTGAGCTCCAGGTATGAGTTGAGTAATGGAGCTAATGGAATTCAATTAAATTAATAATTTTGTTAATTGTAATTATATTTATTTTAACCATTAGGGGCCTTTTTCAAAGGAGTTTGTACTTTTATTTTTGAATATTTCTTGGAACTTTTGTTTATCACTTTGGTAATTTTAATTAAAAATTTAAGGCACCTCTGATCTAAATATTAATTAAAAATTGAGAAAAATGTGAAAAAATAAATCGACTTAAATTGTAGGCCATCATTTCAATTTTGGATTCTTTAGCATTTCCTCGAAAATTTTCTCCCTCCGGTTTAATCGAAAACAAGTCAATTGTGCTCATGTTTTAATTGTAGTTTGTGAAATAATTTTAAGAATTGTAATAACTCACTGTTTGGCCAATTAATTGCCAATTACATAAATAATTTTCATTTAATTGAATTAAATACTTATTGAATATCCATTATTTTCTTTATCCTTTCAAAGTGGCGGTTAATTGGCTTAAATGGTTTGTCAATTTAGTTTTCCAAGTTCACCAACGTACCGCTGCCATTTTGTTGACAAGCAAAGTGGCAACTGAATGATTTAGAGAAACAAAAATTAAATGAAGTGAGGCGTAAAAGTTTCAGAAGAAAAGTTTGTAAAAATTCATTGTTTTGTCTACAAATAAATCCATTCTAGTGTACACATTTTAGAAATTACAAACATGTTGCGTCACAGACTAGAAAAATTAAATGTGATTGGCATTCATCTATCATAAATTAATTAATTTGTGATTTTACCTGTAAAATTCATTGCCCCCCGTAAAAATTCTGGCACAACTTGAAAAGAACACGACATCAAAATATTTTAGTAATTTAACAATTCACAATCAAATGACAAAAATTGAATTGTAGGGGTGCCGGAACTAATTAAATATATGAGTCGTTAACTTTTCATTTGATCACAGTATTTTTCATCTAAGCACACCGAATAATTTTTTTTAAAATCTAACGGAGAGCAATAAGGAGGGTGCCGATGTGGGTGATACAGAAATGAAGGAAATTGATCGTTGACATCCGCTCCAAAGTGTGAAACCCCCCAACTTTGACCCCCACGTTCGGAATCGAGCTCACCCTCCTCTTGACCAAATCCCGTTCTTTCTTATCAAAGGCATACTCCATGACAGTTACCCTCACCTGTGATTTTATGAGCCCAAAATTGAGAGGAATTTGGAAAGCCTTTTCAAAGACAATGGCAAAGCACAAGACGCAATCAGCTGCCAAGATGGCGTTGAGGACGACGAGGAAGGGCTCACTGAAAAAATCTTGAAGGATGGCCGAGACGGCGCAGAAAATGCAATTGTTCATTGTCAGAAGTTTGCAGATGAAGATGACGGGGGCGTGGAGTTGATTGAACATTTTTATTTCCAGCCACAAATTCTCTAAATCCTTCAGAATCACCCTCACAAAATTCTTTGGAATTCTTTTCCCAGCCGTCCTTCAAGACAAATAATTTATTTCAATAGAGATTCCTTTGTCAAATTGTGGGGACGTACCTGAGACGGAGTTTGATTTCGAGATGGGTCTCCTCCAACTTTTCAAAAAATAAAAGCTGACTTAAGATGAGAAAGTACAAACAAATGATAAAAAATAGAAGACAGTAGGCGTCAATTAGAACAAGACTGTAAAAAGTGTAGAAATTTTGAAATGACAGAGGCAGAGACGAAAAAAGAAGCAACTTCCGGTTTTGATCCAAACCTAAAACAACTATCAGACCCCCAACCGAGATGACGAATACGATGGGTAGGAGTGCTCCGCATGGGTATAAGTACGGGTATCTGGGTATGGGTACGGGTATGAGTACGAGTATGGGTACGATTTTAAATACCCGTACTTAAAGGTATGGGTATCAGTACTCATTTTGATACCCGAAATTTCGGGTACGGGTATGGGTATGAGTATGGGTATGCGCTTTGAGTACGGGTATGCAAACTAAATCGTAACGGCTCAACCAAGCCAATAAAAATTGAAAAGTTTTCAGTGACATTGAGTAACATTTCAGTCCACAATATGAAATTGCTGTAAGCCGTTAAAAAAAGTTGCAATGAGTGACCAGCCAATAGTTACCATTGACGAGAAGGCTGAAGATGGGTCAAATAAAAAGGCCACTGTGTACGACCATTATACCTCGATTGCCGATAATGCAGACTACCTACTGTGCAACATTTGCAAGTGAGCAACATTCAATTTCGCACTCACACAAACATTTCTATATTGTAATTGTTGAGCTAAAATTTTACACGTAAATTTCTATATTTCAGGAAAAAAATTAAAAAAGACTCTGGGAAATCCACGGAGAATTTAAATAAACATTTAAAGCATCATGATATTGATGTGAAACAAGAAAAAAGTTCCAACCAAGTTGAGTCAAAAGCAATTGTCCATCACAGCCAGCCACGTGTTAAAGATTTATTTAATACTAAATATTCGCAATCAGAATTTGAGAAATTATTACTTGAATAGATAATAATGACTGACCAACCTTTTACTACTGTTGAAGGCAAGTCATTCATTAGTTTAATTTTATATTTAAATCCAACTGTAAAAATTCCATCTGCTGATACAATTAAAAGAAGAATTAACGAGATTTATGAGAAAGAAAAGGAAATACTCAAGAACAGGCTGCAAGGCGCTCCTGGGAAAATGTCATTTGTGATTGATTGTTGGACAAGTAAAAACATTTATGGATTTCAAGGCATAATTGCTCAGTGGGTTGATGAATATTGGAGACTACAAAGCACTATCGTTGATCTCGATTATGTGAAGGGAAGCCATTCTGGAGCACTTTTAGCCGAATCCTTTTTAGCAGTTATTACTGAATTTGAAATCGTCCAAAAATTACTTGGTGTGACATCTGATAATGCTACAAATATGGATACTCTTTTCACCGAATTTTCAAAGTTGCTGATTGAAAAAGAAATCGACTTTAACTCAAGAGACCATTGTGTTCGTTGTCTAGCTCACATTCTCAATATCTCATGTAAAGCAGCAATGTCAAAGTTGAAAAATAAGCCCAATTTAGAAGAGGAAAGTGAAGAATTGGAAGACGATTCTGACGATGAAAATAATTTGAGCAATGCTAGCTCCTCGACTACGTCAACTTTAGAAAAACTCAAAATGGGAGTAGTTAAAATTCGAAAATCGTCTCTAAGGAGAGCTACATTTGAGGATTCCTGTAAATTGGCAAAAATAAAACCCAAGGAGCTCATAAATGACAATGGCATCAGATGGAACACAACATACCAGATGTTAGTCCGTGCTTTTGAATTGAAAATTCCATTTGATTCTACACTAAAGAGCGACGGTAAAATTGCAAAATTTTTGCTCTCAACAGAAGAGTGGGGCCAAATTCAGGAAATGATTAATTTTTTAAAACCATTTTACGACATGACGAATCTTATCTCAACTAATGTGCCAACAATGTCCATGTCAGCCATGGTTTATATACATCTATATAACCATTTGGAAAATTGTACTAGTTCAAATGGTCATTCTGAGTTAATTGTATCAGCGGCAAAAAGTGCTTGTGAGAAATTGAACAAATATTATCCTTCATCAGATGGCCTCTCTTATATTGTTGGAACTGTTTTGGATCCTCGTTGTAAGCTGGAATGGTACAAACAAGTCGGTTTTAAAACACCAACCATTAAAAATTACAAAAAAGAGCTTCAAGATTTATGGGTGAAAGCATATAAACCACCTGTTACAAGTAGTGAAGAAAGTGAAATGTCTTTGAAAGGATCCCCATGTGACTTATTTTCATCCCAAATGAAAAGGGCAAAAATTGACAAGCGTGATGAATTACAAGTTTATTTAGCCGAAACCGTTGTTGCAGCGGACTCTATAGAGAATGGTGTCCTTTCTTGGTGGAAGGCTAATTCGGATTCTGAAAGATTTCCTAATTTGTCAAGAATGGCCAGGGACTATTTGTCAATTTCGGGCACTGGAGTTTCAATTGAACGTTTTTTTTCATCTGCACCTGACTTACTATCTCCCCGCCGTCTTTCTCTATCTCCAATTTCAATTCAAAAATGTCTTACTTTAAAAGCTTGGCTCAAGTGTAAAAATGTTGAAAAATTCCATATAAGGATTCCATCTGCTCTTGCTGACAAAATTATGGGCAATTAATAAATTTGATTTCGTTACGTGAAATGTTTTTGGCTATGACTAGTCATAATGCACATAATTCCTTGATAATATTAATATTTAAGCATGTACATACTCGGGTATATACCCGGGCATGTATGTATATACTCGGGTATATGGGTATGGGTACGGGTATCGAGTATTGATACCCGATACTTCGGGTACGGGTATGGGCCCTCCCAAAGATACCCTAAAATTTTGGGTATATACCCGGGTACGGGTATGGGTATCAAAAAATATACCCATGCGGAGCACTAATGGGTAGGGCTAAAGTGAGGAGTTCATGTCGAGAATATTTGAATATGCCGCTTCTACGAACTGCACAAACAATCCAATTAATTTACCTGGAGTCCAGGTCCTGGACTATATTACATTTTTCATTGTATCAGCATGTACCTTTCTGTAGAGGAGAATTTTGAAAGAGAAAATTAAAAATCGTCACATTCATGGCACTTCCATTAATGAATAAAATGAAGATTGTGATAGCGGCGACCGTGTAGGCTTCCATGAGCATCATGTGAATCGAGAAATGTTGCTTAACGAATAATTCTGGATTTAGGATGGACTGGATGAACCGAACTGTGACGTAGAGGCAGTACAAGATGGCGAGGAAATATTTTAAATTCCATGCAAATCTTTCCCATTTCCTCTCCTTCCTTTGAATAGTGCCCGTGAGAAGATTGACTTGAATTGGCAAAAACTTAAAATAGGAAGCCAAGTGAAGGGCCAGGAAATTGAACCGATTTTCTTCCTTTGTCAGCATTTTCGAGCAGTTGCAAAGGCAATGAACAAACTGAATTTTCTTAAATGTGGAGAAACGGTTGACACAATTCTTTGTTTACAAAAATTGCAAAGTCGCAGAATTGTAATTGATGTTATTGTAAAAATTAATTTGGAGTTGTCTGTAATAAACAAGAGGAAATAAAAGTTAAATAAGAGTTAATTGTGTAATTTTATACCAAAATGGAGAATGATCGTTGGTCAATATTGTTTAGCTTCAAATGTGAAGGAATCACGATAAACTGGGTTATTAACAAAACTTCCGGGTCAGGACCAGAAATAATTATAATTGTTTCTGGTCTCATATTATGAGACCTACAACCGAGATGCCACAAGACCAAAGTGAAGGGAATTCTAGACAAGAATATTTGAAAATGCCGCTTCTACGAACACGGAACGGAAACTCACTCGTCAGTTAATTAATTTTAATTAATATAATAATCGTTCAGTAGAATATTCTACATTTCTCGTTGTGGCAAAGCGCGGGAGCGGAAGGTCCAACTCCAATGGAGAGCAAGAAAATTAAATCGATTTTCTTCGTTTGTCAGCATTTTGCTTTTTCCATCATTTTGAGAGGAAATTGAAAATGGCGTCTCGCCTACTGAAATTTCAATATGGAGATAAAACATGTATTTTCAAAAGTTTGATGACGTCAATCCAAACAACAAAATTGGCATTTACACAACTCTTGAGTTTTTAACTCAAAGGACAAACAACCAAAACAACAAGTTAAATGCAGTCTAGTCCAGTAAGCCATTAATGGCTTATACAAGCCATTTCCGGCTGCAAGCCGTTTTTGGATTATTTTAAGCCAAAAGTGGCTTATGACCTCAGAGCATAAGCCAAAAACGGCTTATTTCTAATATAAAATAAGCCAAAACTGGCTTGTTAGGATTTCAACATTTTTTTGAAATTAATGGCACCTGCCCATGGGATTCCAAAGACATTTCATGAAAAAGCACATCATGTAACATCCATAAAAATATTTACAAAAAAAAATCCACCGTCCCATTTTTGAATTATGAATTTTTGAAAAATAAGCCAATAATGGCTTACATAAGCCAGAAATGGCTTAATTTAAAACAGTGTTTTGTTAATCATGTTTTATTAAATGAAGAAGTTATAGAAAAACTTGAAATCACAACACATTAAATCTCATTGGATGTGGCGTTATTTAATGAGTTTCAACGATTGTACAGGGTACGAATCAGCCGCTTGTATATGCTGTATAAAACAAACGGCACGCTCTGTCTTTAATCATCATTTAATTAATCCGGCCCCAATTCACGATTTTAAAACCTCAATGACCCAATAAATTCTGGTTTGGTTCCAAGACACTCTTCAACAAGAAACAACATGTAAATGTCCTTTTGTCCGATTTAGTCATTATAAAATCCGTGATGATGATTTTTGTAAAACTATAAGTGATCCAAATTAGACTATCATGATGAATGTCAAGCTGAGAGAAAATATGTTACTTGTCCTTATAAATCATATCTGACTAGAGTCAAATCTGACAATTAGCGTGATTTTTAATTATTTCTCAATCAATCATCATTATTTTTCCAACAGTCTTAAGGACATTTAAGAGTGAATTCTTCCGAATGGGAGGGTTATTTGACACAAAAATACAATTATGAGGGCATTGACAGGATCAAAATGAAGAAATTGGGGCTGAAATAATTAAATGATGATTAAACGGCAGAATTAATGTCCCATGTTGTATACAATATATACATACGGTGAATCGTACCCGACCTATCCCTTTTTGCGACTGTCGGTAAAAGTTAATTTTTACTGAGGTCATAATATAATTAAACTAGAGAAAATTTTGAAGCATGTATTTAGTACAGAATTAAATGGGGAGTATTATTTTGTATCACACAACAGCCTACCTATCGGCATTGGCTCACAAATTGACTTTTCCTGTGGCTCCAAAAAGCACATCTCACTATCTTATGGCCTCCAAAACAGAGTAAATTCTAAAATAATTATAAAAATGTCCTCCATGACTTGTGTAATTCATTAGAATTTTAGCATTCATTTCTCCAAACTGTTTATGAGAACTGCAATACCAGAAAGTCTTTTAAATATTTTTGTCGTTTAGAACTATGTAAATGAATGTATTTCTTGTTTTTGTTAATTAGAAATCATTAAAATTTATTGTATTTAATGTTTTTCACCGCCAGATCACAGATTACTTTTTAATTAATTGGATTTATATAAAATGAGCCACTTGTGGCTTATTTATACAAGTCCCAAGCCACTTTTGGCTTAAAATATGCCAGTAATGGCTTGCAGCCAAAAACGGAATAATTTAAGCCATTATTGGCTTATTTTTCAAAAATTCATAATTCAAAAATGGGACGGTGGATTTTTTTTGTAAATATTTTTATGGATGTTACATGATGTGCTTTTTCATGAAATGTCTTTGGAATCCCATGGGCAGGTGCCATTAATTTCAAAAAAATGTTGAAATCCTAACAAGCCAGTTTTGGCTTATTTTATATTAGAAATAAGCCGTTTTTGGCTTATGCTCTGAGGTCATAAGCCACTTTTGGCTTAAAATAATCCAAAAACGGCTTGCAGCCGGAAATGGCTTGTATAAGCCATTAATGGCTTACTGAACTAGACTGAAATGTTGTTTCGCCCAGTAATTATTCATTCAAGAAAATTTTAGGAATACAATAATTATTATCATTTGTGTACTTGAAAAACATTCTTGGAAGAAAGTTTTTGGAGAAAGATGATTGTAAAATATAGTTCATTTTAAAAATTGTAGGGAAGAAAATAAAATATCTCGAGCAAAATTTAATTAAAATAATGTGCCTTTTTAACAAGCCCAAACAGTCCCAAAGAATTACACTAAAATTACAGTAAAATTGTTCCCTTTATTTATTCTCATTTTCCCATCCAGAATTCTCAAATCCTTGAACAATTTTTTAATGATTCTAACTAGGTAAAAATGTCAATTATCTGAAAATGATAAAAAAAAATCGACATTTTACCACCAAAATTATCATCTTTTTCTTACTACACAATCTCGATTTATTATTTTGTGAAGCATAAAATAAAAGCGTTTTAGTCTAGTGAAAGTTTAATTGTAATTGAGCGTCTTTAAAATACTTGAAGGAAAACCTCTGTACAGCTATAGGGGTAAAATTCATTTATTTTGTAATGTCAATTTTCATGTTCCAATCCCACTCTCTCTCTCTCTCTTTATCTCTTTGTGTGTGTGTGTGTGTGTGTCACATTCTCATAATGGAACTGGAAATTCCCATTTTAAGATTTTAAAATGAGTTTTTAAGGGTCCTTTTATTTTTTATCTTGTCAAGAGTCAAGGCTCCATGTGGAATGTCTTTTGTCTCGTCTCAAAACTTTCCTTTCCAGGTGTGTCAGCCTCCAGTAATTCCTTCCTGGAAGAGATAATTATCATCATTTTTTTTGGGTCACTATATTACAAAAAATGTGGACCAAGGACCTTTAAGGGAGAAATCGCTTTTTAATGATTTAAAAATAGGTTACCCTCAAGCCCTACATTTTTTCACAAAAAGACTTGAGAAAAAACTTTTCATTTTTAGTCTACTCTCATTTCTCAAATTGTTAAGTTAAAAAATAATCCCCTCAAATTGTCATAGTCCTCCATCATGGGAAATAAATTGGTAAGGTGTATTTTATTTTTTTTAAATTATTTTATTTTAATTTTTAATCATATTTTAGGCTTTGACCTCACTCATTTTACTGGCACTGTCCCTTACATTGGTGCTGGGAGGTGAAGAGAATAATTACAAGAGTTTATCCCGACGAATTTCATCAAATAAATTAAAATTACAAACTTCACTCATTACTAAAGAGAGCCCCAAAAATGATCTTGAAACTGTTTTACGACATAAGAAAGAATTGAAATTTGACATGGACAACGATGACAATTCTGATCCGGGCTTGGACGAAGATTATGATGAGAATGAGAATGGACAAGTGAGTGGACATCGTTCTAAAAGGTCACTCTGGGATTGGCTCTTTGGTTATGATTATTATCCAAGAGGTCATTACCGAAGACGGTGGTGGCCTGCTCATCGTCATGGTCCTCATTGGCGTAATACTTGGTAAAATTTTTTGCCAAAATTATTTTCTGTCAAAATTTTAAAAAACTACAAATGGCATTCTCTGTATGGTTATTTATTAAATTGTTTGGTCTTTTTTTTGAAGAGTGTGTACGTTATGACATGATGATTTTTGTTACTTTAATTTAATTACATTTTATAGGCATTTTAAAAATAATACTTTTTGTACAATTTAAAATTTTTTACTAATAAAGAAAATTCAAGTCAATGATTCTTTTTGTGTAATGATCATCCATTTTTAATATGCATGATATTATATGTATGTCGTAAAAGTACATCACTAAAGGTCAACGACCATAATAATTTTAAGGGCTACACGTCCAGGGGGTTTTTTTTATAGAACTTTGTCAGTAACTTGGTCTTTTTCTTTGTTCTTGGAAAAACGTAAAAACTTGTAAAAGCTCAACAAAGACGATAAAGACAATCAGCCTTCAAAGTCCAACAAGAGATTTTTAATCACTGTTCATGGTCACTTTAAAAAATTAATTGCAATTAAGTAGAAATTTTTAGTTGGAAATTGGAACAAGTTGTAGGTACAATTCAATGAAAATAAAATAAACGTAATTTAATATTGAAAAGAACTTGTTTATTTTAACAAGGATGAACAAGGCCTGGGACTGGATCTAAAATTTGGGCGGGATCAGGGACCAAGTCACATTGATTAGTGATTGGATTAAAATAATTAAAATATTTCATGAATTGATTATTTGGTGGGATAAAGTCAAAAAGGACAGCGTAGGGTTTGTTGCATGATCTCTGATACAAAATAAATGAATCTCCGTAAGGGACACAAGTGTAATAATCATAAGATGGATAAATTGGTGTGCCAAGGGGTTGTGCTGCGAAACAAACTGACTTTGATTTAAATGTTCCAGCGGTAGTACAAACATCATAAAGTCCACTTGATTGTACTAAATCTGGGGCTATAATAATAATTTTTAATTTTCATTAATTTTAATTAAATTTTAATATTTTCAAAATACTTACAAATTGTTAGACATGGACACTGGCCATGTATTCCCGTCAAGGTTAGTAGAAGAAGATTTATCTATTTAAATATTAAAAATTTCAATTAAGTTTTCAATTAAAATTATTTTTTTAAAAATATTAAATCTTAACAACCTTCCAAAGTTCCATTGTGACAAAAATATCAGGTGAATTTAATTTAAAATATTAAAACTTATTTTGTTGTGAAAATTGCGACTGTAGAAATTTTTATGAGATGAATTAATTGGCATTAAAATTAAATTGAACATTTTAAAGTTAAAGGTTACAATCACCTTTAATTCCTATTCCCCTTTGATTAGATTTGACCTTTACTCTTGGATTAGTTTATATGACCCCTCATCCTTTATAGCGGAAAGTTGTAAAGGAGGTATAGGCAATAAAATTAAATTATAGTTACAGTCGCAGTCGTTTACTATTGAGATACAAAATTTTACCTCATCAGTCAAGATCATTACAAGTGCAAGGTGAAAGCTTACACCGAGTGATGTTCAGGTTAATTGATTAATCAATATTTCAAAATTCATGGACATGGTCAATGCATTGACCAGGCTCAAATAATTTTGATATGATTCTGCCCACTTGTTGGATTTTATAGGGGAAGAGAAGGGGGTAGATAGACCCATCTCCCCTCCCTTCGTTCGACCTCCCAAATTTTCAACCTTCAAGGGGCCACAAGGGACAGTAGGGACACTGAATGTGTGAAGGTCAGTGTCAAGTGTGTCAGGGTCAATGAAAGGGGCTGTCCCTTGACTAAAATCCTGACCTGCCTTTTTCAAGTTTCTCAGGGCTTGAGCCAGCTATTTATTTCGCAACCAGCGAACGTCCAGAACCATAGACAACGTCGTTAAAATTATGGAATTCATGAAATAAATAGTTAATTTAAATTACCTATAAATGTAGTGACATTAACTTAATGTTTTACTGTGAAAGAAGTACGGTGTATACCTGAAGTGTATACCTATATGAAATTTAGTATAGAGATGGATTATTGTGAATGGAAAATATTTTAAATGTATTGTAGTTGTACATTATAATTAAATACTACACATTTATTAAAAGCTGCAGACTAGAGCAGTTAAACTGGAATTTATTTAGAATGCTTTTACTTCGTGCAATTTAATTGCAAAGGTAAAAACATTCCCTCTTCTCTACTACTTCTCTACCGTACAAATATTTTTGTCAAAAACATGCGTTTCATTCACAAGAAACGCGTATGAAATTTTTTTATACTATCTATTTGATTCTTTAATCATGAAATTATGTTTTACCATTTAATTTGGTATGAAATAATGATAATTAAACAGATTGTGCTCAGCACATACAAACTAAAAGCCCTGCAGAAAAGGTTGACTGTTGCAATCCTTGCTAGCCCCTCCGTTCTAGTTTTTTGAACGAGAGAAAGCGAGAGAAAGAGGAAAAATATTTGGCCAAATTGTGTTTCGTCATATTTGGTGTTTTTTACGTATTTTAGTGGTATTTTTATAAGAGAATCATCATCTCATGATTCTGTCCATTTGTTATTACGCCATTTCTACCTGAGTCATCAAATAGAATACAAACATTATGGATCGTAAGTTCTCCATTATTTTTTTTTTGTAAAATTTGTTACTTATGTATGTAAAAAAATTAAATGATGATTTAAATATGGAAATTCTTTCACAGGTGGTCGTGGAAGAGGTGACAGAGGAGGTCGAGGTGGAGGTGACCGAGGGGGTCGAGGTGGAGGTAGAGGAGGGTAAGAAAATAAACTTTTGGTGAAATAAATTGTACAAAAAATAATGTTTTACTTTTATTATAAACGTTTTATATATAAACGTTATTAAATATAATACCGATTTTGACAGGTTATCACAAGATTTTCAACAAATGAATATTGGAGGAGGAGGAAGAGGTGGAGGGGATCGAGGTGGCTTTCGGGGAGGAGATCGAGGTGGATTTCGGGGAGGAGATCGAGGTGGATTTCGGGGAGGAGATCGAGGGGGATTTCGTGGAGGCGGTGGAAGAGGACAAAGTGTAACTCATGTCAGTTTTGAAACACGAAGACCAGCCTGTTTAGAAAATCTTCTTTCACAAGTTTCAAATCCTGCTCATTTAGGTTGGGATAAATCCTTCATACCTGATGATCCCAATAGAGAAAATAAACTCCCGTTACGGAAGAGAGACTCAGGTGTACCGAATTCAAAGCTGACTGCCACAATTCTTTTGAATCATTTTCCCATCACCATCAATTTTCCCAAAATGATTTATCAATATCGCATTGATATTGATAGAGAAAAGCGGGCAGAGGCTCCCGGTCCATCTAAACCGGATGCTAAGGGAAAAGGTGGGAAAAAAGGACGAGGTGGAGGAGGAGGTGACCCAGGAGCTGAAGGTCAAGTACAAAGAATGTTACCTGCATTTCTACGAAAAGCTATATTGCAGTACTTGATTCCAACTTTACAAGATAAAACATTTGGTCGTCAGTATGGGATCATCAGCGATTTTTCAGCTAGTCTGTACACCATCAAGAGACTGGAAGAGGCTGGACAAGGTTTGGATATCCGAGTTGATGGAGGAGTTTTGGGTCCAGAGGAAGCGGGGACTACTTTCATGGTCAGAATTACACCCACACAAGAAAGAATTGATACGACTAATTTAGCTTTCAATGTTAATAATATGAGAGGAGTCACCGTCGATCAGAATTTAATCAATTTGAAACGTGTTTATAGGCAAGTAATATTGTCATAACATAACATACATATGAAATGATAACAAGTATGTAATGTACATTATTATTATAAAGAAAAAATAATGAAACTTTTCTCTTGTTTTCTAGTACTCTCATGAGATGTGTCAGACTGAGTCGATATACGCCAATGCGAAGAGCTGATTTGATTGATTTTGGGGCTCAGGGTCATTCTCTCGGTGGTGGTGTTGTGTCGTATCCAGGCTACAATATCATGCTCCCTGTAAGAAAATTTAATTTTTATAATAAAAAATAAAATGATGATTATCAAAATTATCAATAGTTTTGTTTTTAAATAATTTGAATCGTGATGTATCATTTTTTGCTTTTAATAAATATAGATAGCCAATGGTTGGAAGAAATTCATCAATATCGAAAGTAAAATTATTGTTTTTTGTCATGTTCCAATTTATAGAGTATAAAATCAATGTTGTCTAATGAGTAATAATAATTTTTACTGACAATTTTTACAGTCTCCAACATGGCAACTTATATTGATGGCCCTGTCTACAAAATATTAGCAGATCTCTTCAACTGCCGTATTGATGATTGTAGAGATGTTACAAAATGGGGACGAGACGACGCTGCAAATGCCACTGATTTATTAAAGAGTAAATTCATATATGACAGCATGTAGTTACAAAACAAATAATGACAAAGATATGATTTCTTCTATATGTTAATGTATTGTAATGATAAATGATATAATAGGCAAATGTTTATTCTTCATTTGTTTCCAGCTTGTAAAATCCGGTATTCACCCAATAGTACGAAAACATTTTCAAAAGTTGTTGTCAGGCTTTTAGCAACATCTGTATCCCAGACTAGATTCAGGATTGAAGGGAAAAATTATGATGTTTCTGTCTTCGATTATTTTCGTGATACCTACGGAACGCAACTAAAAGACAAGAATGGCCCTTGTCTTGAACTGAAAGGTTGTGTAGTAAAAAATTATCATAAACTGAAGTATAGTAAAAGACTGTACCTGATTTTTAATTTACTGCTATTATTTTATTGTTTCAGGTGGTAATAGTCCGAAAGTACCTGTGGAAGTAAGCAATACAACAAGCACAGAATAGTTTAATTTGTAATATCCTTTTTTTTATCCTTGCATTTTACAATTTGATTAACTATTATGTAATTTTTTATATTATAGATTTGTGAATTAAAAGCTGGTCAAAGCTTCAATCGAAAATTAGACGAAAACCAAGTCACAAAAATTGCTGAGAAATCAAGACTGTTGCCTGCAGACTTACAATCGTCCATTAGTCGAGCTGTAAATATTTACTATAAATATTAAATCACTAATATAAAATTCTACGTTTAATTTTATTATTCTCAAGCTCAAACGATTGTTAAATTTTACAGGTGAATGATCTGTCACTGTCTAAAAACGATCTATTGGATGCCTACGGAGTCAAATTGGACAATGGTGGTAAAATGCATGAAGTCAAAGCTCGTGTACTGTCTCCACCGGAACTGTGTTATGGGAAAAAGACTGGTACACAAGATGACACAAAGCGAGCTGTAAGATTATCATTTAAAAATGTACCATAGAAATATTATAATGAAATATAATATTAAAATGGTTCTTGTAGGTCCTCGTACCTGACAATGGAGAATGGGATATTTGGGGTCATGGTAAAATTTTACCTATTTTTTATATACTATTTTATATTTCTGAAAGTACAGTTACCCATACTACAATATATACTAAAGTCTAAAGGCGTATTAAATATAAATATAATGTTGTATTGAAAAGGCATCATTTCAAGTTTCAAAAATACTGGGGTAATCTATTTACATCTTTCTAAAGTACTAAAATATGTTTTGGACAGATTTTGAATTTTTTCGAATCGGAAATATCAGCCAGTGGGGTCTACTCAATCTTGACAATCGCACGGATGAACATCAAGCAATGTAAATATACGAAATCTAAATCATAATTCTATTAATAATAATAATTAAAAGGGTTTGTCAAGTAATATTAATAATTAATAATATTTTATTTTTATAATTTTACAAGGGATTTTGCACAAAGACTGAGTGTAAAAGCACGCACAAGAAATATAGCTATTCCAAAACCAGCCATATATAGGTCACTACATAGAGAAGTTTCAGATCGAAATGACCGGGACAGAAATGTGACCATATTGAAGGAAACACTACTTGAATTTCGAAAAAGCATAGTTGTTGATAAGACCAACATGTCATTTGTTTTGGTTATTTTGCCAAAGAAAGGTTGTCAAGTGTATAATCATGTAAAACAAGCAGCAGAATTGGATGTTGGTAAGATGTCACGTTTTTTATTTTGAATTTTATGCTTTTTTTAAAAGGCATAAACTTTAAGCTCATAAAATAAGTCCATTCCAAACACAACCCGCATGATTGCTTTTACGGTATATCCCTTAGCACGCTCAGATAAAAATACCGTAAAACATACAATTTGGGTTGCGTTTGGAATCGGCCACACAGTAAATTAATAACAATTAAATTTATATAGGAATCCTCACTCAATGCATTGTGGGAAAGAATATGATGTCAGGACCTAGACTGGAGTCAATTTTAGGGAATATTCTCTTGAAGATCAACAGCAAATTGAATCAAGTCAATCATATCGTTCTACCTCCACCACAATTTCCAAAATCTTTCACTGTCTTTGATCTTCCTGTCATGGTCATTGGGGCTGATGGTACACTTAAATACTTTTACAATGTATTTCATAATTTAAACAAAATAATTTATTAATTTTTCATTTTTTTAGTGACTCATCCTCCACCTGGATCATATAGAACACAAGTTCGTATAATAATTAATTATAAATTATTGTTATGCTATAATATTTAAATAATAATTTAGAACGATTAAGCAAGGATTATGTATAGTACCTATTTATATATTAATCAACTTTTTTTGTAGGTTATAGATGGTAAAACAGTGGAGGTTGGTCCTCCATCTTATGCTGCAATCACTGCCTCCATTGAACGTTCTTGTACGTTACTCATAATTACCTCAAAGAGCTTTACTTGAATGAAAGAAATGAATAATAATTTACAATGTTTGGGTGTTTATTTTAGGTATGCCGTATATGATGCATGTACAGGTAATAAAAGTTTTAGTTAGAGTACCTACTGTATAATATGTGATAAAATACAAACGATTTATACTCGAGGATACATTCAAAAAATATCATTTTGTAAATAAATTTTCATGTCAACTTTAATTTTTTGTAGGCACAAACAAAAGCGAATAAAGGAGCAGCTGAAGTAATTACTGGATTAGAAGGAATTATAATAAAGTTCCTTAAGGCATACTACAATCGTACTAAAGGATATAAGCCAGTTAAATTGATTTATTTTCGGGATGGTGTGGGTG
>JAQIVZ010002014.1:0-24929 GCA_034700945.1 Arrhopalites spinosus
CGGTCCTCCCATGGGAGGACGCATAGGAAAATAACATGGGAGGACCACTCCTTTGGCCAGATATCCGGACCCTAACCTTAAATTGACTTATCCTCATTTTTTTCTCTTTATTTTTAATATTTTAAACTTATTTAGCAAGCCAATTAAAAAATTAAACTCATTCCATCATTGACTAAGCAGCATTAGCAGCACAACATTTTTATCCTCAAGAAAAAAGGATTCCAAGTTTTTATAAAATTCTTATTTAATTTTGAAGAATTACGTAAATTCTCTACAGTAAGAAATTAAATATTTAATTTTAATTGAATTAATTTAACTACATTAACATCAACATTATTTTCAATTTAAATATTTTTTTTTGTCCAGTAGAAATCCAACAAAACAATGGCTCCGCCCCTTGGCCATTTTCTCATCATCTTCACCACTCTCATCACCCTACAGCTCCTCCCCCTTCACTCTGTCACCGCCCAGCGCTCAAGTTTTGGGGAGGTGTGTAACAAAACAATTAAATGTGACCGCCGTTCCCTCTTGACCTGGATCAATGGCCTGTGTGACTGTAGCCGACCCGATGAAATGATTTATGAAGACTCCGCCTCCAAATGTGTCTCCCGCGCAGGCGAAACTTGTAAATTCCTTCGTGAAGAATTGGATGAAAATAATGCTGCCATGTTTGAATTAACTCCCTGTGTCATCAACGCCATCTGTAGTCTTGACGACTATTGTTCTTGTGCCTCCAACTATTTTGAAGATGCAAATGGAACTTGTACTCTTGCGCAGTCTTTTTCCGAATCTTGTGACGCCCAAGTCAAGTGCTCCCAGTACAAAGGGCTCCACTGCTCCATTGCGGGGATTTGTGACTGTGACGAAGCAAAGTCTGTGTGGTCTGGGACACAATGCGTTGGTCTTGGAGGTCATCCTTGTATTAATGATCGATGTACAGATGGCGCCAATTGTGATGCACAACGTCAGATATGTCAATGCAATTCAGATACTTTTACCAATGAAAATCATTTTTGTGTATGAAAATACGAAATTCATGAAAATTGCACTCATCATGATCAATGCGGTCTTTTGAATGGGCGTGAGTTGTTTTGTGAGGGCGGGATTTGCGATTGTGATTCGAGTGTTTCTCGGTACGGAACTGCGCAGAAGCATACATCTAGTGTTTACAGTTGGGATCACTACAGCGAATATTATGGGCGCATTCAACAGTATATAGAATTTGAATCTGGCGCTTTTACTCAATGCCTTGGAATAGCAGAGTCAGATTGCCTTGACAGACTTTGTGTTCCTAGAGCCTACTGCGCGATAAGGTCTGACTACTCAACCGACACTTGTTTTTGTCAACCAGGGTACATGCGCACTAAATCCGGAAATTGTGGTCGTAAACCGGGTGAGCCATGTGACTCGGCAGAAGCATGTTGGGACGGTCTAGTCTGCCGAGAAAGTTGCTGCGCATGTCTGTACGATAATCAAGAATATGACAGCCAATTGGGTGCATGTGTCAGTAAAATTGGCGGCCCCTGTAATGCAACCAGTTCATGCACACAGAATGCCAAGTGCGCCTACTCCAACACAAATGACCAAAGTGGCCACTGCGCCTGTGACGAAGGGGCTGGATACGTGCAGAATTTGAATGGAAAATGTTATGTTGGTTTTGGTGGGGATTGTTCATCAGCAAAATGTGATGAGGTAGCCTCGTTAGTTTGCATCAACAAGAAATGTCGCTGTGGTCAATTTGCCCAGTACGACAAGAATGCTCGACAATGTTTGGCATTGGTGGGGGCCAAGTGTAAGGACAGCACTGATTGTGTGAGACATGCAGAATGCAAGAGAGTTCATCCAAAATTGGGGGGTCAATGCTCCTGCCTGAAGGGATTTAACGAGACGGATGACTACACTTGTGACCCGCCCACTAATGACGCGACCAATCTGATGTTACAAGACCCTGTTATGCCAGAAGATGGCACCACTGGCTTGATTCTGAGGGGCAACATTTCTGATCTTTTTCGAGCGCCACTGTATTTAGAAGAAGAAGCCAATCGGTTCATTCTTAGCGCCCCCAACTCTTCTAATGGAAACTAAAATTTCTATTTTTTTATTATTTTCATTATCAGCAAAAAAAAATAATTGTATAATTTAAGTTAAATTAATTGGTCGTCTACATTTTTGTTGTGTCATGGTACATTGGGCAAAGTTGTAAAAATTAAAATTATGAGACTAAATCTTGCAGTCAAAAAATTATTTTTTCATTCTAACTGCATTATAGAATTAGTTAAATCTTAAAAGGTCAGCACTTGAGCATTGGAGCGGCAATAACTTTAACGACAATGAAAATAATTAAATGCAAACTTTACACAATCAATTTAACATCAAACTTTGATTTATTGGACACATAAACAATAATTTATATTTTTGTATTTTATGCGGGCATTTATTCCTTGACAGGGTCACTTATTTTTTTTATAAAAGTCCTACAAAGTGAAAGTCCTAATTTACTCCTCAATTATTTAGCGCACAAGCCCTTTCATTCTTCTTCTTTTTTTTTGATTTTGAGCTTTGGTCAAAATTCAGAGAATTTTGACATATTCCATAATGTACATGCGCACAATTCGCTCACAAAGCTAAAAGAAGCGCAATTATTTGATTTATAGAGAAACCAATAAAATTAATTGTGGCCATTCGTTCCATGTAACAAAATCCTCCACATTTAATTCCAACCCCAGGAATTGACCTAACCATTTTCCCTACAAACACCTGCCAAACCTTTGGGGTCATTCCTATTGTGTCAAATCCAAAATGTCGCTGGGTTTTACAGGTGACCTCAATTTGTCGCTTCAAGTTTACAAGCAATTCTGGAATGAGGAAGGCGGAGTCGAAGGATCCAATAAAGATGGCCACTGCATGTATGAACAGGACAAAATCGATAAAGGCAAACGGCGGGTTCAGTGAGGCTAGGCGGATTGTGGCAAACCCGCCAAAAATTGAAAAAGTGAGGCCAACAATTTTAATCATGTAAACACCTTCGTAAAATAATTTTTATTAATTTAAATCCATCATTAAAATTAATACTTTTGTCAATTACCTCTTGAAAAAACTTTATTAAAGTATTGCAATTTCAAGTAAAAAAGTTTGACTGCAACGAGGCGCCTTTCATTTCTTTTAAAAAAAATAACGTAACATTTTAATTGGCGAGAAATATTTAAATTTTGAACTCACATTGTCGTCTTTGTTTTGTCCAACTCGAGTCGAATATTTTTGATGAGCTGATAAATAAAATGGAGGCAAAAGTAGGCCAAAAAATGACATTGAAAAAGATTAAAAAGATGGAGAACCGCATTCATCATCATACAAATCATAAAGGTCACAGGGTCATCTGCCCATGTGGTCTCAAAAACATTGGAAAGAAGTATCGGCATCGTGGGGTCAATCATGTAAATAATTGGCATAATTCCAACACAACTAAACAATGGAATTGGTATATAAGAAATCAGGAATTCTCTTATCGTTCTGTGACCTCTCTTGACCTTTTGATCTTTCCCTCTCTCAACATTCTTTTTTTCAGTTCCTTTTAATTCAATTTCAACGACAGGGACAGGCTCTGATGGGGAAGTAGAAGTTTCTAAAAATAAAATGAAGGGTTGTGCGTGTGTGCAGTTTAAATACGGAAGTTAATTTAATTGTAATTAAAATTTAACTTACGTTGGACAACGAGAGCACAATTAAATAGTTTGACTGTCAGATCCATTTCCGTCCCATAAAGTTCTCTGGCGACATCAGTACACGCCCAAAAGAAAATAAGGCTCATGATGATGAGGGGCATGCGCTGGAGGTAAATTAAAGTGGTGGCGTCACCACTGAAAAAATGGACGGCGCCAAAAGTACCGTACAAACTAATCAAATAGCTGGCAAACACCCAACAATAAAAGATGAACAATTTCCACTTGCATTTTTCTCCTTGGATTGTCCCATCCCTTGAATTTATTTTAAGGGGAACCATTTTGAGCCAGGCGCCACATTTAAATGCCAAATAATTCCATTTTAAATTGTCACTGGTTAACATTTTGGAAACTAAACACAATTTAAATAGATCAATTGAAAATTTACGATTAAAATTGGACAATATTTTTGTACTCTTTTGTAAATATGAAATGGGGAAAGTAACTTTCCCCATTAAGTTTCCGAAAGTTGGAAATAATTGAAAAATAAAATTGGGCTCAATAGAAGAAAAACTAAAAAACTTTGACGTCATAGAAAGTATTGACGTGGTTTTGATTTTACGGAAGTGAAAATGGAAACTATTTTAGGTGAATATTAAATTAAGTAATTTAAGAAAGCGGCCATTAATTTAATTACTAAGCCCATGAATCATGGGATGGGGAATACTAAGAAACACGTTTAAAACCAGAAATGGTACACAAATGGCCCACAACAAAAATATATTTGCTTTGTAACAACTAATGTTGTACATTGTACTTAATGTTAAAACCTTAATTCCTATGATTTGTCTGAAATTTTTAACTGGAAAAGATTGTTATTGGGACAAATAAAAATAATAATTATTTTGTAAACAGAATTTTTTACGGAGAAAAATTAAATTTAAATTGGTCATGACAAAATTGTCGATTATCATTTTGTGTGAATTAAGTGTCCACTAAATGTCTATGGAGTCAACGGAGGCTCCTTAAGAAAAAATTATTTTTCTAGAGGTCACTGACAGTGGCGGTGCCAGTTACAGGCCAAGGAGACGCAGGCCTGCTCAGGATTTTAATTTTTTCAAAGGGCCCTTTGGCAGTGAGGGCCCTCAAGAATTTCAAAAAGGTCACAAGTAGTAAAATTGGTACATTTTGTCAACATTTACTTATTTTCAAAGGGCCCTTTCAAAAAACTCGAGCGCTTCTCAAAAAATTGGCTAAGGGCCCTAAACTGTTGGGGGCCCTCCAAAATTGTGCCTGTACGCCAAAAAAGGCTGGCGCCGCCACTGGTCACTGAGCTACTTTTTAGTCGGGTCCACTGCAATTTTAACGAATTATTCAAACATTTCATCATTTTTGGCTCATTAATGGTCAAACCGACTCGTAACAATAATTAAGGTTGAGGTAAAATTGAGTTGCACAATTCTGCAATTTTTCCAATTAAAACTCCCATACTGCCCCCCATACACAGATTGTACATGGGATTTTGCTGCCGTCAAAACTTTTTGGCTAAGTTTTGACGGCAGGAAATTTCCATGCTGCCTCCCAGGTAAAATCTATGTCCTATGTTTTTCATGGGAGGCAGTATGGGAGGCAGCCACTCAACCTTACCTCAATCTTGTAAAGATTTACAAATTAATTTTGCCAATAATTAAAATTAACACCAAAAATTGTGGCATTTATTTATTTAAAATAAAAAATCAAATCCATTTTGACATTGACGGAAGTTATAGGCGCCATTTTATCAGCAAAATGTTATTTTTTTTATCGTCAAAATTATTCAAAAATGAGAAGAGTATCATCATTTCAATAATTATCACAGTTAACTTTATCTCTAACTTTAACTACGTTCAATTTAAATCATTAATTAAACCTTGAATATTTTTTCATGCTAAAAACTTTTGTACACTTTTGCCTATTGTCAAAATCATTTAATTTTCGGTTAATTCCCAATCCAGGTAAAATAATTCATTTTTGAACCATTAAATTAATTTACAATTTATTAATTTTTAATTTAATTTTTCCATGTGCATAAATAGTTCCCAAAAACAAAAAAAATGGACCCCTGGTCAGACGATAAATTGAGAGCAGCCTTTAGTGGAATAGACACAGATGGCTCTGGTCGAATTTGTCCCAAAGAATTGCAACAATTATTTAAATTAGGGAATCACAACGTCTCCATCGCCATTTGCAGCCTTCTCATTGGACTCTTTGACGAGGGGGCGGGGAGTATTGATTTTGAGGGATTTTCAAGTCTCTGGAATTTATTTTCCATGTGGCATGAAATTTTTAAAAATTATGACAAGGACAATTCCGGTTTTTTAGAAAAAACTGAATTAATGACCGCCTGCCAAGAAGCTTTTGAGGACCGAGTTTTCAAGGAGGACTACGTCGAGATGCTCATGCGCAAATTTGGCGACACAAAAGCGGGAGTTTTGACGGCAGATGAATATTTAGTTGCTTTTGCCTACGTCAAGGATTCTCCACCACCCAAAAAATTGTCGCTAGTTGATTGTCTGGACAAATAAAACTTTTTTGTATTCATTTTAATTTTAAATGTCAATGTCAATTAAATTCTGCTGTCAATTTATTATTAAGTGAGAAGGCATTTAAACTTTTGTCGTTTCTTTTTTAGAATAAAAATTAAAATGGAAGTTGATATGGTAGAAATTTCATTAATTTTCGTAATGAATTAACATGCAGAGTTTAACATTTTTTGACCATTTGACAAAATAAGAATGAGCGGGGTCATTCAAATTAAAAATACAAATGTTAAAAAGGCAAACCCATTTAATTTAAAATGTCGTGTATGTATTTTTCGCACGAAAGTTTTTTTCCGTTTTTTTTGTTCGTTTTCTACTACCATTTTTAAAGAGGCAATTTATTCAAATAATTTCCATTGTCATTACTAATTTTATTTAAAATTAATTTAAAATAGTAATCATATTTTAATTTACAATTTTAACAAAAGAAAATCTTCGTCAAATCATCAATTGAGGGGCTTGGAGGAAAAAGTGGCTCTACCATGTCGCATGGAGGGTGTTTGATTTCAAAATCAACAAAATTTAATTGAGCATTACAATTAAAGTTAATTTCCATTTCAACGCAGAGCCACTTTTTCCTCCAAACCCTCAATTTGCCTCAAATAATTTAAATTTGGCATGAATCATTTACACTCTAAATTGGAGTTGAATTGGAGTCTCCAATTCAACTCAATTAATTTAATTTAAATGCTGCATGCCAATAAAAATCCCGTCAAAAAAAATTACCTCAATTAAATCAATTATTTTTGAATACCACCAAAAAAATTAATTTGCGCCCAAAATTACCGGAACTGACCAGGAGACTGAACACAAAAAAAAATCATGAACGGGACCTTTACGTATAATCATACATTTATTAAAATTTGCAAGGTAATTTTTTGCATAAATAGGTTCAAAAATTTGCAAAAAGTTATCACAACCAAAAAAGGAGTATTTTAATCAAGACAACATTTTAACTGTAAAGCTCAACGAGATTTAAAAATGGCGACGAAAAGATTTTTGATGCCGCTAGCCCTCCTCATTTTGGGGCTCTCTCTGGCCGTGTTGATTGAGGTACGTACATATAGTAAAATATTGTGATTATTAATTGGGCCATTGGTAAAAAATGGTTTGGGTAATTATAATGATGATCTAAATTAACAGGCGGACGGTAGTGACGATGCCGATCAACAGGACACAGGTTCCAAGGACGATTGTAAGACATGCTTTAAGGCAATGAAAAAATGCATGAAAACGGCGGGTTGTAAGAGCAAGACGGGAGAAGACCAGAGCGATTGTATGACCCAGTGTCAAAGCGAGGCCAATTGTTCAGCTAATTGTCCAACTCCAAGTCCAAACGGCAAAGGTAAAAAAGGAGGCCGTGGTAAAAACAAGAAAGAATGAATGGAGGGAATATTCAAAAATTTAAATCCAAAATTTAAATTATTATTTTAAAATATATTCAACCATTTTAGTTCCTCGTAATTGACTCGATTTCAGCATTAATTCTTCTTAATTAATTCAATTTTTTAAATTACATTTAATTTAATATTTGCAAATTAAAATGAAATAAATTCAACGTCTTGTCAAAATTCTAAAATCATCTTTTTTTTATTTTTTGGAAGTAAAATTACCAATTTTCATCATGTCCAAAAAATTATTGTCAATTTTCTGACCCGGAAAACATGACAGAATATTTACATTAAAATTATTTATTTTTTTGCACAATCCCATTAATTTATTTTTTCTCTGTCATGGTCTACCACTCTTAAACTTGATCACGTGATCACTTCATGGTCAATATTTTTGTGGTGTTTTTAAAATTATTACCAAAATAATTTAAATCAAATTACATTTAGTAACCTACAACAAGGCCTAGCCTAACATTTAATGGTGTTTGGCAAATAACTAAATTGGCAAAAAAAATTGTTTCCTTTTTCGCAAATTGGCTAGAATATTATCCATTTTTGGAATTTTATCATTTATGTGACAAATGTCCGAAAAGTTAAATTTAGTTAAAATAAAAATGTGACCATGTACATGTCAAAGTGGTTAAAATTTCTTGAATTCTCATTGATCCTTCTCCCATTGGCTAATTGTAGTCTCCGATTAAATAAAACTGAAAATTCATTTGAAAGTGACCCTCACTTTTCCCTCGTTCTACTCCAAGCTCAAGAGAGGGCACTCCATATTTTTGATGGCCATGAATTCAAAAAACCTTTCCGCCATTTTGGTGAACCAATCCAATTTCTCAGTCCTCAATCCTGTGTTTTTGAACTTTTAACTTCTACCGTTAGGAGCGGGGAATTTGAATCTATTTTTCATTCTGTCTTGAGTTCATCAGCCATTTTGAATACAATTCGAAGCGCGCAGCACGAAAGTGACAATTTGAATTCCACCAATTCTAATACAAAAGTGGTTGATTGTGGTGAGACGGTTTCGTTAAATTGTACAAAATTGTTGGCATCCCCCGCAGGGACTAAAAAACATTCATCAAATTGCCGCCTCATATTATTTCATATTAGCCGCCAAATTTCAAATTCCCAATCAATTGACTCTATGCTTGAAAAATTTTCTTCAACGTCGATTCGTAATTTTGAAAAACATTCAAAATTTATTCTCAATAAACTTTTTTTTATTTTTGTCACACAAGCCCAAGAATTTTATGATGAGTCCGCGCTTTTTAAATCTTTGAAATTTTCAATGACAATTCATCTCACACAAAATGGCTCCATTGACAAAATCACGTCACGTGGTCAACTTTTCACAGAAAATCGGCAATCCTTAAAAAATCATAAAATTCGGGCTGCCATTTGTTCTGGTTGTGATCTCTACATTTCTCCAATTGATCAAATCAATTCTACCAATTTTGAGAGTCACATGGTCAACAGTGGAGCGGGGCGTGGTTTAATGTATTTTTTAATGACGACGCTGTCCTCAAAATTTAATTGTAGTTTTCAATTAGAAGTCGTCAATCAAAATACAATCACGACATCTAACCCTTGGGATGGATACATCGACTATTTGCGCCACGGTCAATATGACTTGGCGCTCTACACGGATGTCAATTGTCGTCGCGAAACTGTTGCCATTTCATCCCCGCCCATTATTTTCGACAATTTTGTCTACGTCCTTCAGGTCAGGTTAGGTCACACATCCCTCCAAGCTATCAGAGAACCCCTCAGCGTGTCCTCTTGGTGTGGGCTTTTAATTGTGACTCAACTTTTATTTATCGTCACCATTTTCATACCATCAAAATACACTGGCGCCAAATTTAAATTTTACAAATATCAAAATATTCGACGCGCCTTCTGGTTTGTCATTCAAGTCATGCTCCAAAATCAAGTCCGACCTCGGGTCACGCGCCGTCACATTTCTGTCCTCGCACTCTTCTTTTCTCTCGTAATGGCCGCCATTTATGCCACAAAACTTGTCTCTGTTCTCACCGCGCCCAGGTCAAGTCATCCAGTGACCTTTCTTGATCTAATGGATGACTCTAGTTATACAATATTTTCAAAGAAAAATGGTGGGCCTAATCAAGATGCTTTGATGGCTGTTTTTCCAAGTTTAAAATATTCCCTCGTTTTAACGGACACGTGGGCTGATTGTATGACGCGCATTCTAGTGAGTAATCGAGCCGCCTGCATTGTCAAGGATTTTGGTGCGAATATCGCCATTGCGGCAAATTTAACTTTAAGATTAAATGGACATGGGGAGACGAGCAATGGCAAATTTTTTTCAGGGCCGGTCATGCCACTGGGCATTTCAAGAGCGAATGGCATGTACTTTTCAGTTGATTTTGACTACACACGGGAATTTAGTGGGGTCACCCGGGAACTGAGTGACTCGGGGTTTTTCATTAAATGGAATTCACAAGATTTGAGAAAAGTGTTTAGACTCAATGCAGAAAGGAGGAGGGGTCAACAGGTGGAGGGGCGGGAGGAGGAGGAGATGATAATGGAATTGTATAAAACTCCAAATAAAAGTTTACAAATTAAACATTTAATTGGCATTTTCATTGTGGGGGCTCTGGGGCTTGCCTTGGGATTGGCGGTCTTTTTAATTGAACTTTTTGTCAAGTGGTACAATTCAAGAACTATATTTTTACAAATTAATTCTTTTCAAAATCAAATTTTTGTTGTACAACCAAAAACATTTTATTTGGATTAAATAAATATATTTTAATTGTCATTTTAAACTGTAATTAAAATCAGACATTTTAGTCATTTTCAAAAAATAATCTCAAAATTGAACATAAAGACTAGGGACTATTTTAATTAATTTTGTGGAAAACTCAAAAATGGTAGAATCTATTCTTGGGCAGATCTAAACAAATTGTAAATTTTGCATGATTTAAATATTTAAAATCTGCCACAATTTGTTTTGTTTTGCCGCCACAATATAAAAAAATGCTTACGTTTGTTGTACATCTCGTTTGCCCCTTTAGTTACTGGTAACACTACCAGAACACTTTGTTTGGACATACCATCCACATGGCCGCTCTTTATTGACCACATCTGTGCTCAGAAACGGAAATGTGATAGAAACCATTTTTCAAGCTAAAATTATCTAAAATGGAGCTCACTTTTATCACAATAATGCCACTTCATGTAAACGCAGGCTTCATGTCTTGACTGTCCGGGTCAACCACTTGACACAAAGATTTCAGGTCTGATGGGGTCAAGTCAAATTTGCCAAGTTTGCTCTAAAAATGCAGTCACACATGATTTGGCGCATTTTTTAGTCTATATTTTAAGTATTTGTTAAAAGAAATAGACCTTTGAAATAGTGATGGGTCAATCACATCTCCGCGCATCCGCGCTTTTGAGAAATTTAAACTTACAGGTTGGCGCCAGTAGCCACATTGAGCCACTGGAAAAATGCAGGCGTTGCTACAACATTCGTCATCTGCTCTGCATTGCCTTCCATCTGGCGTACAATCCCAACGCTAAAATTATCAGAAAATGGAATTCACTCGCTGTCAAAGATTTTATTTAAATATAATTTGTTTGACATTGAAAAAAAACCCACATCATTTTTACGAGCACTGACAATGACCATCATGGCCGCCATTGTCAATACGAGCCAGAGGGAATTTCTTATACTGAAAAAGTACTCAGAAATATTTAACTAATGTTTTTTTTTAAATTAAAATTTAAAATGAGAGCTCTTACTTATGGACGTTCATCTTTGTACAATTTTAAGCTCGTTTTATGATACACAAAAATGTAATTTGCTGAAATTAAACTGTTTTGTTTGGTAAAAAATTAAGTTTAGTGAGTTTTATTCACAATAAAACCTTTTAATGGTTAATTAACTTTAAATAACAAAAATATTGTTCCATTTTGGTGCCTGATTGAGGGAGCCTGAACTTAAATTTTCCCAATAATTGCCTTCCCTTGTTTAACATAATTAATGGTATGAAACTGGACTGCACTAATTTCATATAAATCATCTCTTTAATTAAGTTCATTGTCGCCTAACGGAGTACGTGAATGACTAATACGAAAATAAAATTAGGCAATTTTAATTAAAATTGATAATCTATTCAACTTTTCCAGCATTCCATCCAACAATTGTGATCATCATCAGGAATCTTTCAAAACTGTTTGGGAGGGAGCCGTTTGGGTCACATATCGAGCTCTATCTGCCTACAAAATTTGAGCAACCTAGGTCATCAGAGATCAAAGTTATTAAAATTCGATGTGCCCCTTTGATGTCCGCTCTCCCATCAAAAAAATTAAAATTGGCCAACTTTTTTGAATTTTGAGCTCGCCACTCAAATTGCTATCCTTGACCATAGTCCAGATATAAAGTGAAAAGTGAAGACGACAGATGGCGATTAGTTTGAAAAACAGCAGGAATGAAGTGGAAGTGGTAATTTATCAAATGAAATTGCTTACACAATGCAAGTCAAAACCATGTCAAAACTTGTTTTGCAATACAACATGTTGATGACAAAAAATTAACAAACTAATTAAAATTAATAAAATTGCTCCTACAAATTATTGCAAGGGTTGTCAAAATTAAACATGAATGTCATAAATTATATTTCAGTTAACTACACTGATTAATACTTGAACATTGTTCGCGAATGACGGTTTAAAGGTCCAGAGTTTACATGAAGTTTGAACGTTAGAGGGATTTTAATTGAAATTTTCATGTGTCTCCGTAGTAAAGGACGTGAAATTTTATTTAAATTTTGACCTTCGCGGCCTTCGCCTTCACGTTTTCATGTAAACTATATTACAATTCACAACTGTCATGTAAACATGGTCACGTTATAACTAAAATGTATGAGCGTAGCCAACAAAAAAATATTTACCACTCAATGGTTACGTAACCACATGAGTGCATGGCCGCATGGTGGTCTCCGTCAAAAGTTGATAATTAATTCAATTCATGTTCATGACTTTTGCAAAATCTAGGCTACACGTAACATGAAAAATTCTATATGAAATTTTAATCAGCCTCTTTTTTTTTGAAAAAATGCTATGAATATTAACGAAGTGAGGGGCCACGTCTTATGGAACGTGGCCCATTTTGTATGGGCAGCCATTACAGCAGTGCAGAAACAGATATTCCATGTAATTTTCACCCTCTTGAACCATCCAAGTCTTAAAGGACTAACCGTCAAAGCGGTATAATAACAAGTTGATTATTAAAAGTGGACGTGGTGCTTGGATTCTGGTGCCCTTTTGTACAATTTATGTACGAAAGAGTAGATTATGTGTCATGTCTGAAATGAAACCAAATGAACTTAATTTACATTTAAAATTACAATTTATAATAATGACAAGAAGGATTGGACAATTAAATTGTTTATTTTAATAACTCAAGTCAAATAAAACAAAATATAGAAATTGAGTATTTTTTTAAAAAAAACTGGCAAAATCGTCATCATCATTGACATCTGAAAGGATGCTCGGCTTGAACAAAATGGCTGACAGTTGCAACCAGTAATCATTGGATCAAAAATATAATCGCGGGTTGGATTCCAACCCGGGTTGGCGAGTTGGATTTTGTCATCATCCGAATTTTATTAGCTACTAGAAATGAGGAGCACCTCCGTCTCTTTTTGTCAAACTCTCCCGACATACTTATTTACAAGTATTATTCTCTAGAAACTCCTCACTGTCAACAGGGCCATCGTCATATCACGTACATGACCTTTCTAGAAGAGTCACAGTAACATTGCCTCTTATTTTGAAGGCGGAAACCGTCAAAAACTTCCGTTTTTGGAGATCAATCACAAGACATTGGCCGGTGGGTAGTCCTCATGGTGTCTTGGGGCCGATACAAGCTGCGCAGTTTTTCTTCGAGACTTGGAGCCTCTCTGAAATCGACAGCTCAATACTTTCTCTTTACTTTCTCTTTTTCAAAATGACCAGAAATCGAGGACCAGTTATTTTTTAATAAAATAACAAAATATCTTTATTTAAATTCTTTTAATTAATTTTTACAATTAAATTCTCCAATTAAATTGACAACTTTCTCTCAATTAAAATGACACGTCTTGTCAAGTCAAGGATACGGCAGGAGAATTCTTGGGACCCATGATGACGTCACTTGTCATGATCAAATCCCAATTGTCTTGACCAATCAGTATAGTGGGTTTGGCATTGTCCAACTTTTCCAAGCTGACCCTTTTTAAATGGCCCCAACTTTTTGACAATTTTGTCACGTCCACGGACTGAACCGGCAAATCCAAATCTTTCACAGTTCTCACATCATTCAGTGAGAAAAACTGTCCACCAGGGCCACTAATCTGACAAGAAACTCGACTTGACTCCAAATTTTGACAATTCGTCCATCTCAAATTCAAAGACTCAGGGATACCCTTAGCTCCAATTTTATTGGCCTCAGACTCCAAAACTAATGTGACCGTTGAGGCGTCATCCAAAAGGGCGTAAGTTGAAATTTGACGATAAGGACCCTTGAGGGTTACTGGCAGAATTTTTAACAACACTTTCTTTTTGGGGCGTGGAGGTTGACAATTGACAGCAACTACTTCTTGCCTTCTTTCTTTTACCCAATTGAAGTTGTGGAGAATGTTGTGGTGAGGAGCCTTACAACCATCAGTTCCACAGGACTTTCTGTTTTGACAAGTTTTGGTAGTGTGTCCAAAATCCAAACAACAATAGCATACTATTTCCCCTTTATCCAAGTCCATCTGGATTCCACTCCTTCATGGAGAAAGTCTTGACAATTTGACAAATGGTGAGACCTTTCACAAAATGGACATTTCTTGACAAATTTATTTTCATTGGTTTTGTTGCCAATTGTTGTTGCCATTAATGTTCCCTTTTGAGACTTTTGAACATTTCCATTGCTTTTTCCAAAACTTTCAGTTGACTTTTCCTCCAATGGCCGAATTGACTGAACTCGACTCATGGCTTTTGCGAACCCTCCGAGCCAATCGGCAAAATCACGAAGAGAAAGGTCGTTGCTCATGAGTACACTGTACTGTGCCCATTGAACTTTGGCATACATCGGCAATTTTGCTACTAAGTCGGACAACAATTGGGGGTTCAGTAAATGACCTGTCTTTTTCAAAGACTCCATTGTAGTCACCATGTTCTCCACTCCATTTGAAAAATCCATGAGCATCTCGGAAGAATCCTCTCTGGGATTTTGAATTTTTTGAGCTTTGGCAATCAGCGTGGCAATAATCAACTCGGGACGTCCAAATCTGTCCTCCAAAGTCCGAATCACTTTCTCCACATTTGTTGGAACCATGAGTAGGGCGTAAACAGCTTCTTTTGCTTTCCCCTTCAAACATTTTCTCAGCCGGCCCATGTTTTCGACATTGGAATAATTACAATATTCAGTTGACTCACGAAATTCTGCGATGAAAATTGGCCATTCTTCCGGATCTCCATGAAAAGGAGAAAGTTCCTTAGAATGAGACTGACGGGCTACAAACTTTCCCATGTCACCATTAGACTGAGGGGCAACACCACGGGCACACATTTGAATGGCTTGAGTTAAGGCTTGAGTCAATTGATCCATTGAAGATGGGGTACAAGGCGGAATATTTTGACTTTCCCGGATGTTGTCATAGTACTGGTCCAGAGGCCAGAAATTTCAAACAAACAGTTTCCATGATGTTTATTTCTTTGCAGGTTTTGTACCTCCACTTCCTGTCCCACTAGAGCCCTCTCCCGTTGAAGTCTTTTGTGCTGAATCTCCAACTTTAATTGTTCCAATTTTAACAAATTCTCTTCAATTTCAATGTCTAACTCAGCTTGACGGTGGAGACAATCCGTCGTGGGCACATCAACCAAATTTAAATGACCTCTGACATCTGCCCCATGAGCACAATTTAATGACCTTGACATGACCTCTCCAATGTCCCCAGCAGCTGAGTGTAGAGACTGAGCGTTGACCTGTCTGGTCCTTTCTCCAGCTTTCTCTGGACGAGTTGCCCATCTCTCATTCCGTCGTCTGCTTTGACTTGAGTCACGTTCAAAATCAGTCACAAAATCCTCATCGACTGGTCTCTTTGTCTTTGGACGACCGCGTCCACGTTTCTCCCCATCATCATTTTTAGACATTTTTTTTGAATTTTTGTTTTTCATCTTTTTTTTCTCTATCTTCGAGTACAAAGACTTAACTTCTTGATTCTTTGACAACCGCACTTGACTTTTTTAATTTATGTATTTTTTTGATGGAGAAAACAGAGACTTAACTTCTGGATTCTCTGTATTCTCTTTTTTAAAACTTCTGACTGTAACACGAGGAACTGGCCGGTCTGGTTTCGAGGATCATGAAATCGACACCTCAATACTTTCTCTTTACTTTCTCTTTGTCAAAATGACCAGAAATCGAGGACCAGTTATTTTTTAATAAAATAACAAAATATCTTTATTTAAGTTCTTTTAATTAATTTTTACAATTAAATTCTTCAATTAAATTGACAACTTTCTGTCAATTAAAATGACACGTCTTGTCAAGTCAAGTGCTGACGTCATACTGCCCCACTTTCCCCGCCTTGCCCTTGAGCTGCTCCTTTTCTCCCTGGCTTGTGGAGAAAGTAGCTAGACTTTCTCTTTAAATTCATTTTATATTTATTTTACAAAAAATGTCAAAACTAAAGTCATGACGACACAACACTCTCAAGTCTCAACAGTAGAGACCATGTTAGCCAGCTCGATAAAACATGATTTTTATTGATCAGCTTTTCATTAAAAACAAATTTTATTTTGCAGAATAAAACACATTAGGGATTAGTAATGTAGTATTAGTAATGTTAGAATTTTGTACGCATGCAATGGTTTAAAAGTCTAACTAGATATAAGTCTGTTGGAATATATTGACCTTACAATTGACCTCGAGATATTTGCGAAAGTGCTCCATATTTATTTAGGGTCTCAGTAATACCCATACCCAACCATACCCACCATACCCCAATGAACATAGCCATACTAAAATATTTAATTTTATCTAATGAATTTTTAACGATGTCAAAAAAGGAGAAAGTAATTTATTTTTAATTTTATGCATTCTTTATTTTTGATTTGGAGACCCCATTAAAGTAGACTTTGTAAAAAAATTTGCCAAATAAAAATGCATACGATGTAAACAACCCAAATGCAAACCACAAATGGCTATTTGAAACTCCCGCACAATTTCCTCCCATCAATTTTTGTTGCGCCGCATAGGAATGGATCCCCAACATGACAATCATTTGCAAGAGTTGCATCGCCGTGACAGACATGGCGATGGGTTTGGGAACTTTCCACCCGAGGGCGCTAACAGTAAAATAAGTGTACATGCAAGCATCCGTCCAAAATTTTGGTTGACTGTGACTAGCCACCTAAAATGATTTAAATTTTTAATAGTTTTCCACCTTCGAAATTATTAATTGCTTTAAAGTAAGATTTTTTCCACTCTTTTTGTTGGTCGTTTTTAAAAAGGTAAGATGGGAATGTTGTGGAGAGTGTAAAGAATGGGACTAGAGTCAAATTGATTTGTTGTGGTATGTACGATGCTTACTTATTAACTTACAAATTTGGACACGTTTTAACTCAAAGTGGAAAAATTGCTCATCTTATTTTCCACTAAATAAATGGGGCAAGTTTAGTAGTCACTCGTCTTCTACCAAATAATTCTACTAATTGAACATCTTGGGGTTATGTTCCTATAAAATAGAGCGCTACGATCCTTCCAAGAGGTACCTTTCCTACCGTTCCTTTTCTTACCCAGGGCATTCCCAATTAAAAGTTAATTAAAATTCTGGTCTGTCTCTTGACAGTCAATGTCGCCATGATGGGGACCATTTGGTTGTGATGGTGGGAACATGAATGCAATTAATTTAAAAAACTGCCCCGGGGGAAGACGAAAAAATGAAAATGATTTTAATTTCGACACAATTTTAATAAATTGACTCAACAAATTAATTTTATTTTTAATTACTTCAATCATCCAACTGTCTAATGACTATTTAAAAATTTGTGAAAAAAATGTTTTTATTTTATTTTAAAAACATAAAAATTGTTTGTTTTTAAAATATTTAAATTTACCATTAATCTCTAATGTTAAAGTGTATCAATTTTTAATGACGATCCAAATGTAAGAATTACATAATCAAGATTACATGATGATTAAAATCTAGCGGGGTTTTTAATAATTAAATTCATTGCTAATTATTACCAATTAAATTTCACTCATGTCAATGTCATCACTTTGGACTTTGATTTGTAAACGTAATATTTCAATGAGATTAATCATTTTTGTAAAAAAATAATAATAATTGTTGGGGAAGTTATTTTAACATGAAAAAAATTGTGTAAAGTAAAATGATTGCATTTAAATATTTTATTCAGTAAATACTTTGCACACTTGTGCAAACTTTCCAAAAAATGGTTGATAGAGATGTAGAATAGATAAACACAATCAAAATATTTATGTAAAGTTTGTGCATATCCCCAATCCCCATCATTTTATTCCTTTTTTCAAATGGAATATGGGACAATCGTAATTAATTTTAAAATTGTATCAAAAAAAAATAACTTTGATTTGTTATTTCGTCAAATTAAATATTTTATCTTTTGACGCAAAAAAATTATTTTTAAAAATGAATTTTAATTGATTGACGTTAAAGCCTGACGCATTTGCCAATTTAAATTTATACAGAGGACAAATTTGGACACTTGAGGACACTCGGACAAAGAAATTAATTTGGGATTTAAAAAATTGACAAAATGGAGGAGGATGTAAAAACGGATGGAAGTGAGAATAAATTAAAATTGTTGGAAAAAAATGATTTTTGGCAAGAAATATTGACAAAATAATTTAATTTAATACAGTTGTATTATATAAGTGGGTTATCCTTTACACAGATGTTCAGTCTGCTCATTCCCCATTTCCGCCCCAAACTCCCTTCTAGTTTCAAAAAAAAAAACTCAAGTGAAAGTCTTCTATAATTAAATTCTATTTAAAATTTCAAGAATGAGGTAAATTAATTTTTTACTAATTATTTTTGCACTAATTTCTGTACTCATAAACTTTTTATTTACAGATTTGCTAAAAATAGTATGGAAAATTTGAATCGAGCCAGTACATCGATTTTACTCTGCCTTGTCTTTACAGTGATAGTGGGCGCCACAGTAGGAGATAATGTGAGGCATTCATTTTGGTTGACATTTTTAATTGAATTGACTCAAATTTTTATTTATGTGTAGAATGAAAATTCAAATGTACCGCGTGGGCGCCATCATGCCTATAAAAAGTACACTAATTTTACTTTGCAAATGGGGGCAGTGAGTAATGAGAATTTGATTGAGTATCAAAAATTGTTAAAGTAATTTCAAATATTTAATTACGCACGGCACATTCAATTAATTTATCGGCTAAAAGCAGTAATTAACAAAATGATTTTTTTTGCAGTAAAAATAATTCTGAAATTGAGCCACAGTCAAGAAGTTTCGATTTTGTAGGGGCCGCCAAACTCCCCGAGAGTTGTCAATTCCTCCGCAAACAATGTGACAGAAGATCCCCCTATCGAACGATGGATGGAACTTGTAATAATTTACGGCGACCATTTTGGGGCGCTTCTTTTACTTTTTTTAATCGTCTTCATTCTAAACCTTTTTACAATGACGGTGAGTTTTAATTATTTAAATTGGCAATAAAATTAATTGAAAATCCTTACCAATTTTTTCAAATGCCCCGGTTTTAGGCTACAATTCCCCACGTGGTGGAATAATTTCAAGTTTACCAAATCCTCGAAGAATTAGTACAACAATTCATCCTGATCTCATCCTACCAGATCAAGCCCTCACTAATTTTGTTCCTCAAATTGGGCAGTTTTTGGATCACGTGCGTTGTCAATATTCAAAAGGTGGTTAATTAAATTAAAATAGAAATTGATTTGTTTTTTTATTGGTTTTGTAGGATTTAACATTGGCGCCTGAGTCAGGTTAGAATATGAACATTACACTACATTGAGAGTAATTAAATTAATTGTAATTAGGAGTGATCACGTGACTCTAATTAATTTTAGATTTGGAATGTTGTGGGAAGGACAAGTACAATATTGACTGTTGGCCCATTGCCATTCCCTCAAATGATCCTTTTTATAGTCAACACAATCAATCATGCCTCTCTTTTACTAGATCCACGCCATTTTGTTTTCCAAGTTAGTTTTCATTTAGTAATTTAAATTATTCAAAATATTTAATTAATTTTTATATAATTAGACAATTATGGCGTTCGAAGTCAAATGAATAGTCTCACTGCCTTTGTCGATGCATCTCAACTGTACGGTAGTGACCCCAAGCGGGCTAATCAACTTCGTGAGGGGAAAGGCGGTAAATTTAAAAATACTTTCAAATTAAATTAAATTTTTTTGACCTTTAAATCGACGTTAATTAAAAAATTAAATTTAATTAATGTAGGGAGAATGTTATCAAGCCCAGGAAATCCAAGATTCCTGCCCACAGTGGCACAAGTTGAACTACGAACCCGGGAAAAACTTGAAACAATGGGAACTTATGCTGCTGGTAATTAAATATTTAATTGTCACAATTAAAATTTGGTGACCCCGGGTCAAATGAATATTTTGACGAATTTGTAGGGGATGACCGAGTCAATGAAATGCCCGCTTTGACTGTCATGCACACGCTCCTTTTTCGAGAGCACAATCGATTGGCCAATGAAATCATGCAGGCACGCCCACGTTTCACTGATGAACAGGCGTTCCAGGCGGCCAGGTAGTTAATTGCTTAAATTTAATTATATTTTGGAGCAAAGCAGGGCAGTGAAATTAACTGCGAATTTTAATTTCAGGCGACTTTTAATAGCCGAATGGCAAAATATAGTTTATGGCGAATATTTGCCAATTATTTTGGGACCAACTGTCATGGCTCAATATGAAATATCTGTACAACCCGCAGGATTTAGTCAATATGACCCCAGAGTTGACCCCACAATATTTCATGCTTTTGCCACTGCTGCCTACAGATTTGGTCACTCAATGATCAATGGAGTCATTCGATTAATGAAAGATTTGAAGGAATTTGGATCTTATCAAATACGCAATGGATTTTTTAATGATAGTCACGTGAGTCTTATTTTCCCGCCATTTTAAAATAAACTCAACGCATTCTTTAGCTTCATTGGGTTTTGGGATTTTTATTTAAAGATAAGACGAAATAGCGGACAAGGCTACGATTTGATTCTTGGAGGGTTGATGCAACAAAATGCTCAGACTTACGACCGACACGTGACTGAGGACTTGACCAATTTTTTGTTACGTGACCCAAGTGAAAAATTTGGCTCTGATTTACTTGCTCGTAATGTCCAGGTATGATTAATTTATAATTAATTTTGCACATTAAAGTTATTTTAAATTTAAAATAGCGCGGTCGAGATCACGGGTTACCTGGTTACCATGAATTTCGCAAGTTTTGTAATCTCCCATCCATGACCACGTGGAGAAATGTACCACCTCAATTTGATCAAGTCACGTGGTCTAAATTGAATGAATTGTACAAGTCACCAGCAGACATTGACCTTTTCACTGGAGGACTAGCTGAAATCCCTTTACCTGGCGCTGTCACCGGCCCCACATTTAATTGTTTAAAGGTAATAATTATTTTAGCGCTAGTTTTTCATTTAAAATTTTATTTTATTGGCCAATTTTAATTTTAATTATTAGGCACATCAATTTCAACGACTAAAATTTGGAGATCGATTCTTTTTTACGCATCGAAGTCAAACGGGAAGTTTTAATTTGGAACAAATTAGTCAAATTAAAAGAGTTACATTAGGAGATTTAATTTGTCTGAACAGTCAAATTCAAAGAACTCCCGCCAATGTTTTTAAACTTGTGTCGTAAGTTTTGATTTTATTTTAATAGCATTTAAGGTTTAGTAATGTCAATTAAAATATTTTTTAAGGCCATCAAATCCATGGGTCAATTGTAGTGACGTACAACGACGACAATTTCTCAAAGTGACCAATTTCCTGTGACCCTTCATTTTCATGGCATAGAATTATATTGGGGAGTAGAATGCAGAAATAATTAATTATATTTTATAAAAATTTTAATTATCTAATAAAAATAAAATGTTGTTGTTTATTTAACTAAGTTTTGGCTTTAGTATTAAAATTATAAATCATTTCATGTCTAATAAGGGTCATACTAAAACGCAATCGCTATCCCAGTCTCAAAACAAGGAATTATATTTTTTGCGCTTGATTTAATTTGCCCTCATAACTAATTTTAGTTGCCCTTGATTAAAAGTGCCCTTTAAAATTGGTATTATGCCCCCAGAATTTAGATTTGTAAGTATTTTAAATTCTCCTAAAATGATTTGAATGACCACAGAGCAAAGCGGCAAGTAAACTTTGGTCCTTTTGTGAACCTTTTTAGAAAAAAACCAAAGTTTACATGCCGTGGGAAATACAAAAACTTAAATTGCAATAATAATATTTTTACCAATTTTATTGTTAATTGTTCATGTCTTGAATATTTTATTTTTAATATTTTACAAAAGTAACAAGTACTTAAATATGGAATTTCCTGTTTATTATCTCTAAATCGTTTTTTTAAATTACGAGTATACCGTAATCTCTTTTACTTTGTCCTAGCCTCCTAGCTCTTCTATTCAAAGTAAAACTTAATGAATTAACTATTTTCTCAAATTGAGCGGAGGCTGACGTCACATTCTCCAACAACAAAAAATGTTTTAATGAAAAAAGCGCTAGGGATTGAATTAAACCGAATACTGTAGTCAAATATTTAGGGACATTTTTTTTAAAGTCAGCACATATATGTAGCACTTACTCAATTTTCAAAAAAAGTCATCCAACACGTCATTCAAAATTTAAAACATTATGATGCTCACCGAGATGTTAAGAGAGTCAAATGTTTGCGATATTTTGTAAAGCCATTGTTTTTTTTGAATAAAAAAACTGAAATTTCGCAATATCTTCGAGATTTTAACTTGTCTCGAGATTCATGAAACGTGTCACCTTTTACGAATAAAAAAACCGTCAAAAAAAGCAACACCCAAGACACTTGAATAATTTTTAACTGAATAATAGTAAAATGACGTTTAAAAGTGTATGAAATAATAAATGTACATAAAGTTTATTTAATTATTTTTTACAAATTATTTAAATTAGTTTAAATTGTCAATAAAAATGAAGAGTGACATTTTGTAGAGTGTACAACTAGCCACTAAAACTACCAAAAGAGGAGCCAATATTTAAAAAGAAATTGAAAGCCTGTTCAAACATGCCTGAGATGGTTTTAAACACAGTTGAGAATATCCCCGTAAAATTATTCCCTGAATTTGACTCTTCTTTATTTTTTGGTTCCGGTGATTTTGTGGGGCGATTCCAATACTCGTCATGATTGTCTGCCACCAGTCCTGAAGGTTTTTCTTTCACTTCATCCTCTGAGTGCGGAAATCCCTACACATTCCATTTCAATTAAATTTTTGATAAATTAACCACAATTAAAATTAAACTTACATTGGTCAATACAAGCCCAATTAAAAGACAAAAAAATAGAATTAACTTCATTATCACTCTTTGGTCTCACACGAGAGGAGGGAATTTTGCAAAAAAAAGTGCCGTAAAAATATGTATGACAGTTTAAAAATTCAGTTTAAAGGATAATTAAATAAATACTTAAAGTTTTTCATGATTAAATTTCTCATTAAACTATTTACGATTGACGTAAGTCCATTATATTATACTACAACAGCATTTCTTCTTCCCTATAAAATATTTTTTGTCTCCATTAAACTATTCAAAATATTTCTTGTTTCTTGTACAAGACATTTTTTTATTTTTTCAACTTTCAAAAAAATAAATGTGGAAGCAGTTAAATTTAAAACTTAACAGTGGCAATATTTTTGAACCACATTTCCGTCATGATTATTTCAAAAGTAGAGTAGGAGTGAAAAGATGAAATTTTAATAATTTTAAAACGTTTTTAATGCTGCGTTTCTTTAGCCACAAAAGCTAGATTCCCAAAAGTAAGTTTGACGGCCTCAAAGTACGACACCGACTTATAGGGGAGTCCATGTTTGAGAGCCAAATTTCGAACCCTGTCACGGATGCCATGTAACCGGAAGTGAGGGATGGAAGGGAACAGGTGATGCTCCACTTGATAATTGAGCCACCCCATGACCCAATCACACCACCAGGATGGCGCCACGTCCATCGTATGTAGAAACGAATACTCGGCCCAGTGCAGTGGCTCTGTGGTCACGGGGAGGTGGGTATGGGACAATGAGAAAGTGCCAAACATGTACATGGAGGACAACCACATGACCAACATGTAGGTCCCCAATCCCATTAAATTCCAAAAAACCAAAGTGTGCGCCACCATCGCCAATAATTCTCCATACTCTCATTTCAAAAAGGCGTATCGGGGTTGAACATAGAGTTTCCAAAACAAAGCCACTAACAATGTATCCACCGCCATGAACAATATTGCCTGAAAGTTACAAATTCGTTATATTTTACTATAAAAGTACGTCATATTTTGAATTTTACTTGATGGCGAAGCATAAAATTTCGGCTGTATTTTTTATTCTTTGGGTCCTCCGTCACTTTAACATTGAATGCTAAGAGAGGGAGCGTACTAAGGTCAACGTCTCGTTCCATTCGTTGAGGCATTGCGTGGTGCATAGTATGACTTCGAGACCACCACGAGGCTGAGAATCCCACGAAAAACCCTTTGAATTTAAATTTAGATTGAGCCATCAAGAGATCAACCCTTGAATTTCCTGTGAGGGCTCTGTGGCCACATTCGTGAACTAGAAAGTTAAATCTTGTTAGAGTCAAAGCTGCGAGGATAGTTCCAAAGGCATGACTTCCGGTTCCAAACTCTGATTGGCACAATTCGTAGCTCATTTTGAACAAACTCAAACATTCGATTATGCGGTATGCCACGTGCCATGGAGACGGGTCAAAATATCCCTCAGAAACGAGTTGAGTATGCAACTGGGTCATGTCATGAGTGAGAGATTGGTGTCTTTTTACTCTCTCCAAGTCAAGTTCTCCTATTTAAATAATCAACAATTTAATGGCCGTTGTCTTCAGGGTTCTCTATTTGCCGTCCAAAATGGATTTTTGCTGGCCACCGGCAAAAATTGGTTAAAACCGGCAAATGGACAAAACTGGCAAATAAACAAAACATTGTCCACAAGCACGCAAGGAGGTTTTAACGTCTTTTAGCCATCAAATA
>JAQIVZ010002015.1:0-24926 GCA_034700945.1 Arrhopalites spinosus
CCGCTAAAACTTTTTTGAGAATTTGATCATCTTCATTTTGATGGCTTGGGAGAGCATGACAATTAAATAATTTGCAATTCAAGTCAGGTGAGGTAATTATAAATAATTGACAATTCCAAAATGTGCTCCCAATGGCACAAACACAAAAAATGAATAAATTCATCAAGTCAAATGTGGACAAATAGGAAAAAATGAAACTCCAAAGAAAAAAAAAATTAAATAAAGGGAACGAATAAATGAATTGAACCACCATAAATAAAATACATTTTGGCGCCATTTTTCTATTTTGTAATCCATTTTGAATTCTTGACGATTAAATTTTAATGGCAGGATATTTAAATTTGTGGCGAATTTTACACTGTGTGCATTAAAAACGAGTAATAATTTTGTCAACATTTTATTTATTTTAAAATTCCCACTTCAATTTAAACAAACTTTTGACCCACGTCACTCCCGCGTTTTTTACAGTACTGAACTTTGTAATTACAACGGAGGATGGCATGTGAAAAAAACTATTTTAAAAATACCGCTCATAAATTATTCAAAATTTTAAACCAAAACCAAATACTGGTGAAATGTCATATAAAATTACCTGCAATTTTTACTTGAATTCATGCATGGTTTGCAATTTTCTAATTATTTTAAAATGTCAACCATTTTGCGAATTTTGTCCATTTTCATTTTTTTTGGTGGGACAAATTAATTTTAGAACATCAAAAATATGATAAAAATGAGGGAACATAAATTGACAAGTGAGTAACAATTTATTATCAAAAAAAAAGAAATAAAAATTAAAAGCCCAGATTTAAATAAACAACTACTCGGGTCAACGGCGTCATGTGTCACCCTTAAATTTTACAGTCCATGATTTTAGAATTGTTATCTTAATTAGTAATGTTTTTCTGTGTAGACGAAATCTCAAATGTCATAACTCATGACAAATAATGGAAACTGGGTTTTAGAATTAAAGGATTTGTTATTTAATGACAGATGACAATTAAAATGAAATTAAATACCGAATTGTATTTATTTATCACAAAATATTATGTAACATGACCACTTCAAAATAAAAGTCAATTATAAGTCCACTCAAGTCTCCATGACATGGACAAATTCCCACGAAAAGTCTGAGTCGGCCTTTTTCTCCAAGACCATTAAACGTATTTTGTACGAAAATAAAACGAGTTAAATGCTTTTTAGTTGCATCACCATTACATGACTCTCCAATTTTAATTAAAACTCATAACTCGTTTTCAGTATTTTTTAATTGCACTTTTAAGAATAAAGAGTGAGTCACCCTCGTTTTTTTAGTGAGTCACCAAATTCCTCCCAAATGCAACCCAATCAATTTCCCTATAAAATTCTTACCCTCCACCATTGGCCTGGATAGTCAGCTGAGAGAAAGAGTTTAAAAAAGTCAGCATTTTCTCAAACTGAAAAACTTTTTTTGGGACAAAAATGACGGAAAAGAATTTAAATATTCCCGTAATTGACATGCAAAATTTGCATAATTTATCCATCAAAGAAAATCGCCATTTGGAAGAAATCGTAGGGAGCCTGAGGCAAGCTATGCATGAGTCAGGCGTTGTGTATTTGATCAATCATGGAATTCCGCGGGAAATTGTAAGTCAAAATAATTCAAAAAAAAATTTGAAAAAATTAATTTTGATAAATTTTTAATGTAGGTCAAGGGAGCTTTCGATGAGAGCAAGACATTTTTTGAATTGCCATTCCAAACAAAGCAAAAATGGGAACGGCGAATTGACAAGGGAGTCAAATATTTTCATGGGTACAGTCAGCCTCGACCTCAAGGGAAATTGTAAGGCCTTTAAATATATTTAATATTTTTAATTACAATTTAATTAATTTAATTATTTTTAGGCTGAATGGAGAATGGGTACACCAAATTCGTGAGAATTATGAAATCCACAAAAAAAGATTCTGGCCCACCCACGAAGCTCCTAATTTCCAGGTGGCTTTGGAATCCCTTGAATTTGCCTGTCAATCTTTTCATTGGAAGCTCCTCCAATTATTGGCCATGACCCTTGGCCTGGAGGACCTCGATTATTTTTGGAAAGCTAGTAGCCATTTGAACAACAAAAGTTTGAAAAATTTCAGTCATCTTTATACCACGTACTACCCCAAACTTGAGCCAAAAAATGATGATGGCTACAATTCTGGTGAGGGAGAGCCGGGAGAGGGGAGGCCACAGGTTCGAATCACCCGATGCACAGAACATATTGACCGGTCTATCCTCACTTTGCTGTTCCAAGATGCCATTGGGGGGCTTGAGGTAATTTTTAATTGAAATTTAAATATTGAAAATTGGAATCATTTTGTTAATTTTATGACAGGTCAAGCTACCAGGTCAATCAGAATGGGTGCCAGTGACACCATTGGAAAATTCCATTGTGGTGAATATTGGCGAGTTACTGGAGATTTGGACCAATGGCTTCTACCCAGCGACAGTTCATCGCGTCGTGGTGCCTGAAATTGAGTACAAAATGAAGCAAGCGAGACAATCCATTGCCTACTTTGGACTCCCTGACGACCATTTTGTCGTCCGGCCTCTCCACAGCGGCATTTTGAACGCTGTGGAAGCGCCCTCTGGGAAATTTGAACCCATAACTGCCTACGAAATATTCGAAGAAAGAGCCAAGAAATTTTGTTTCAAATGATTCAACTTTTTCAAAAATAATATTTTGAAATAAAATTGCAGTCCTTTTTATTAATAATAAGTTATTATGCATTTGTCCAGTGAATTAATTTTTATAATTAAATAAAAATAAAAATAAATAAATGTGAATTGTAAACTCTTGCAAACTAATTAAATATTTAAATTATTTTAAAATTTAAATAATTTACAAAGTATCTTGCTGAATATTGGCCATAAACGTCGCACCATTCACTGGTTCAACAATTGGAGGAGAGTAGACACAAACAACGGAAACAGAGCCTTCAGGCATCCCAGAGATGGTGCTTCTGGCACATGCGACGTCCGTAAAACTATTCCAAATTATTTTCGTAAAGGAACTAGTGGGGACGTACATAGTCCAGTCAAAATTGTCTCTCTCTCCGTACCAAGTAATCAGAGCTTGCCTCACATTCCGGGATTCGGCGTCCATTCGAATATTTTGACCCACACTCCCAATCTCTGTCGCAATCTTGACTCCATTAACTGTCGTACCTGGGCAGGGTAACTGGACTCCGGGTGCAATGTAATTGGCACATTGTTGGGCAATTGTTTGGAGCTGCCATTTTAAAACCATTTTATTAATTCAGTTAATTGTCATTTAATTAAATTAAATTTACTGTTGCGCTATATCTCAATGGCTGGGCTCCATGACTCAATCGCACCGAATTCTGGAATGCCAGGGCTGCTTGATTGGCTGTAATGTTTTGTAAAATTAAATTATTAATTTAAAACCCCCGCGTTTGATTGAACGTGCGCATTTACCTAAATTTCCACTTTGAACTGGTGAAGGGGTCGTAATAGTGGGTCTGAAAAATTTTGATTGCAAATTGGTGAAGCCAAGTGGGAAGAAGGCAGTTTGAAAAAATCTGAAATTTTAATAATGATTTTTTTCGAAAATAAAGTGAATGTAATTTTTCATTATATTAACTTTTATTTGAGTACCGTTGCGTCCTATTGGATGCACGCGGAGATGGAGGAGGAGCTAAATTGGTATCTATTTCAGATGAAATGGCGCCACTTGGGAGGGCCCAAGTGGAGTCAAATTGAACCAACAAAAATGTCAGAAGACAAACTACAAATTTTCGCACCATTTTGTGAAAATTAATTAACAACTAAATTTAAATTTTAAAAACTTTCAGCAAGTTTAAAATTTGCAAATGATTAGTTTGGCTGTGCTGTTGTTAGTAGACTGAAAAATTAATTGTAATTTTCAACTATTTATATCCGCCAGTTAATTTATTGTCATTTAACAAAAGTGAGTTAATTTTGAACAAATTCCATGGGCGGCAATTTATAATTAAACCACTAATGTGCAATTTCCTCAAAACAAGTAGAAAATTAATGTAATCAGTGATAATACTTACCTGGAATCAATTAAGGGCACGTGACCCATAAAATGTGGGTTTCAAAAAACAAGAGAAAAACTTGTAAAACAATTATTTTTGTTAAATTCCATTTAATTATTTTGTAATTTTCTGTACACAATGAATTAAGATGAAGATAATATTTACAGAATTTTCAATTAAGGTTAGTTGTGATTAAACTAATCAACTACAGTATTTGTTCATTCAAATTAAAATGAAGAGTAAAATGTGAGTACATTTAGTTGTCACTTTCATTATTGACATTAACAAATAATGGAGGGTGGAGATTTTGTGTAGTGAACCGGATGTGTAAATTTAACAAGTGACGAAACTCCACAAAACTTTTAATTTTATCAGTTAAATTTTAAATATTTGCTCTCACAAGCAATTGCACAACATAAATTTAATTTTTACCTTTCAGCAACGTGTAAAGTAAAATTACATGTGACAATTCAAATAAAGCGCTCATGACGTTTTTAAAACTATGATTTGGCGCGCCAGTCACAATGCAAGATTGTGTGGTCTAGAAGGTGAGGAGAAGGGTCACAATTTGATTGAAGACAAAATCAATAAAAATGAGGGTCGAGGCCCTCTCCATCTTTGAAAAGTTCCTAGATTTAATTCCCAGGAAAGGATATTACCTACAAATTGACCTCCACAAACTCCTCTCTTTTTCCAAAGGGCACAAGTGACTTTTGACTTGTATGAATTGGGTCAACTCTTCCATTTTTGGGGGGATAACAAAGGCCGAATTGAAAATGCCAATGTACATACAAAATGGTAGCACGAAAATTCCAATAAAAATGACAAAACTGACTGCCCGAGAACGTAAACGTTGTAAGTGGCAAAACTAATGCGCCAAAATTTGAAAAATAATTGTCGCTCTAATGAATTGTCAATTTCTAAACTTCCTTTAACCTCTTCAAACTTAAACGGATATAGTTTGAGGCGGTTCCAGAATTTAAAGAATTTGAAGTTCCATTTCAAATCCTGTTGAGTCAACATTTTGTTAAATTATATTTTATGAGAAAAATGCAATTGGTTTCCACATTCTGGTGCACACGCTCCAGTTTTGTCTCCCGTTTTTGTGGAAATGTATAAATACTGCTCTCAGCTAAAAGAGGGGAGTGTCACGTCGCTCAGATTTGTAGAACAAGAAAACTGGTGCAATTAAATATGGCAACATTACCACTGGAATATATTTAATAGTTCATAATTCTAGAGGTTAGTTCAGAAAGTATGGCAGAGCATCGGGGGACGTTGCCCAGGAATTTAATTGTAGCGCCATACTTTTTGAACTAACCTCTTCAATTATCTTTTTACCACAGTTATCGAACAACAAGATGTCACCTTTTATACAGCGCTGTCTTGCCTGTCTTTCAAATTAAATACATGTATGGGATTTGTTTTTTTATAGGTTTATAAGTTTAGACTTTATCATTTATTTAGTGTTAATTAACGTGGACAGTGATCTTGATTCTCGTAACGTGTGCTTTATAAGATATTTCAATTCAACGCTGTGTACATTTAATAGAAATAGAAACACAAGTTCAAACAATGAAAAAGCAAAGTCTAACAAAATTATCGACAAATAGTTTTTAGAAAAAAGAATTGTCCACAATATATTGTCTCTTATATTTTCCTTAACAGTTTTTAGTACTAGAATTATCAAGTTTTAAACCATGCGTTTTATGCATGATCAAGAATGGTTCTTTTTTCCTGGCGCACATGCTTTTTATTGGCTGCCTCAACTCTACTCCTCAATTCCGCTCGACCTATATTTTGACAAAAATAATAATTTAATGTCATTTTACATGCGCAAACTTTTTTATTTACCATGTTATCGTCAACAATGCAAATAACTAACTTTTATTGCAATGTAAATTAGAGTTATACTAAAAACTTACTAAGTGTTTGAGGAATTTCCGGCATCCGATATCCTGTGACATCATCTCTCACTACTAAAGGATCTCCTTTTGCCGGAGGAGATTTGACATCTAGCAGAAAAAACAAAATTGAATTGTGACAATTTGTTAAAGGATTTTGAGTTTATAAATTTAAAAAAGCTTAACATATATTATTCAATAGAAGTATTTTAGAATGTTTAAAAAATTGTCAAGGTACTCTGAGCAAGAATTGAAGCTTCTGCTGAAACCAAGAGGGTAGTAATGGCCACCAAGAGAAGACAAGAAAGTAAAATGGGCTTCATTATTTCTATAAAGTTTACAAATAATAAAAAAAAAATTAACGCTATAAATGGAAATTAAATCAAATACAATTTGCAAGTGACTGACAAACAACCTAATTTGTGAGGCCTTTTATATCAAAATATTTTTAAAAAATTCTTCCTACACACGTCAGTCTATATCACTCAAATTGGGGACAAGCTGAGGAAATAAAAAAATTAACGAAACAAGGAAGTCTGCACGACTAAAAATATGCACGAAAAACAACTGTCTGGTTTCATTCTTAAGTGAGGAAACATGGGACCAATCAATTGATATTAATTTGTTTATTTTCACTACAAAAACATATTGATAGCACTTTCCATGTCATTGCACAATCACACAGTTTAAATATTTTTTCACATTGACAATCGCTACATGACGAAATAAAGCGAATTTAAACTAAATTAATTTTAAAAAATCTGATTGACAAAATAAAATAAATAAAGATGCATGCCGTAACTCATTCCCAATTGGCTAATATACCTGTAACCTGCAACCTGGGTTGTTTTAAATCGTTTGATGTGTAAAAAGGGACAACTAAATTATCAATTGAAAAATAGTCACAACATGATGAAATTGTGAACGTCATTTACTTTTATAATTACCATAATTAAAATATTAAGTATGATGTCCAGTTTTGTACATATTTATGTGAAAATTATTCACAAAATGCTAAGACGTACATAGTTTGGTGATTTATTTTTCTAGACAAACTTTTGTAAATGATCTTCTCTGGACCACAATTGAAGAGCTTAAAAGCAAAAGGAACTAACAGCAAGCGGACGGGGCGTAAGGATGGGGATATGTGGGATAAGAGATAATGAGCGTACATATGGGAGAGGAAGGGAACCTTTCCGCTGCAGTATGCGATCCTGGAATCCGTAAGACGGGAATTTGAATTCCAAAAGGAGCGTACATATTCATCCAACAATCCTAAATCCATACCTACGCCGGGGCCGCTTCCAGATAGTTCCTTTTGCTTTTAAGCTCTTCAATTGTGTTGTGTCCTTCCACTTGTAAGACAGTCAAAACATTTGATTGAAAATTATATGAGCACTATTAATTTAGACGAGTTGTGATTTTATTGAATGAATATTTTAAAAATTAACATAAAAGACACGAAGGATCAATGTTTCAGGTAAACCATGTGAATATTGTAATCTACTTTCAGGTATTGACACGGCAAATTTGATGCCACTGAAAATGGAATGGTATAATTATTATGTACTTTTAAAATACAGTATATAATTTCATGATTATTTTATTTTGACAAAATGTAAAGAAACCCAAAAACGAACAACGTCTTCAATTCAAAGTTCGTATAATCTTTATCTTTACAAATTTTCTATTGTATTATATACATATTTAAAAATTAAACAGAAATTTTTTCGGTAAGTAGGTATACATAAGCGTGGTTTGAAAGTAATTATACAAGGTTTTCTGAGTAGTATACACCCACGAAAAAATGTTTATTGTGTGCAATAAGTATATACTTGGCTGCAATTTGGGTCGGTTGGGTCGGCATCACAGCAAGCGACTACACAATCGCAGCATGAAGAACAGCTGGTTGGTGATTCAGTTTGAATACAATCAGCACATGCTTTGCTATTGTAACAAGCCATTAAGCAACCCATATCTTTCACATTATTACCATTTGCTTCTTTCCCCAAATCTAAATATACACAATGATTTATATTTTAAAACTATCATTTTGTAAACACAAACAAAAATTTATTTTTCTGTTTGAATCTAATTTTGGAAAGAGTAGACAGTTTGTTATTTTCCAAACTCTACTCCCAACTTTACTCACGTCGAGCGGAAAATTATGGCGGGAGTCTCTCTCCATGTTAAGGGAATGGAGAGAGACTCCCGCCATAATTTCCCGCTCGACGTGAGTAGAGTTTGGAAAATAACAAACTGTCTAGTAAAAAAGTACCGATTGTAAGCTGGCCGAAAATATTGCCCGAAACTGAGCTCCACATGATAGTGGAAGTAGCGAGAACAGTGAGACTAAAAAAACCACGTTCATTGTAGAAACAGGTATTGTTGTATTAGATATTTTAAATTGATGAGACGGTGGTTGTGTATCTTCTGTAGAACACTTGGGTTGTTGAGGGAAGACTTATGAAAGGACTGATGCCTACAACACTCCGTTTGAAGCTTATTTATACTGATGAATTTGGACAGGAATTTATGGTGTAAGTTTATTAGTTTCCTCAACACTACCTCGGTTGTTTGTAAAACAAACATTACTTTGCGGAAGGATTAAATTTTGCTGAGACAAAAGCATGTTTAGATCATATAAAAACATCTTTTATGGCATTATTTTTTGTCCATAAATTTTAAAGTTGCAGCTGCAGCATTGCTATTGATTTAAATGTTTACATTTCCTGGTAAATACCTCAATTTGAAGGACTAGTCACAAATGGGCAAAAAAGGAACCCTGCGTTGAAGATGATAAAACATTTTATCAGAGATCAACACTTCAAAATGATTTCAAGTGTTGTGCATGTTTATAAGCTTTTTTCGTTTGAAAGTCTAAAATTCAGGCAATTCAATGATTTGATACTGAAGCTTTGTTCATGAAATGTACGAATTCCTTTCATCAAACTTTCCCTAGTGGCACCAAAGACGCCCAACTAACAGTTTGGACCAAAATTTCAAAGATATTTCCAAAGTTCATCTTCATTGCTATACAAAAATTAGCTCAAAACTTAATTCCGTGATATTTTCAACCATGTTTTACATGCCTGCACTTAAAACCATTCACGACAACAAGCTCATAATTTAACTGACTAAATACTTTTCCTTTTTAGTCACTACATAAAAAGAGTTTGATTTTCATTATATTTTATCAATATTTTTGGTTGCTTTTTTATTAGTGTTCATAATCTTGGTGCCAAAAAACTCTATGCACCTTAGAGTGTGTACGGCCTTGGTTTTTCCCACAACCCAAGGTTTTCTTGGCACCAAGATTATGAACACTATTTTTTATTCACCAAATTCATAATACGAACTAATATTTACTATGTATGAAAAGAAATAAAAGTTAAATATTTAATTGACTTGATTGTAAAGCTTGATAGTCTTTGACAAGATCCACAATTCGTTGACTAATTTTCTCAGTTGATGCATGACAGTTTGTTCCACTTCCATTGGCAAAGAAAATTCCAAAAAGAAATCCCATTTCTGCTTTCTTCACAAAGTCACCCACAAACTCCTATACATTTAATTTAAATTAATTATATTCTTGTTGAAATTTTGAACACCCTATATAATTTTTAGAAAAACCTCAAAAGTAAAGTTGACAGCTTGACCCAAGCTGTTTTGATGGAGGGTCAACATGTCAAAATAAATTTGTAAAAGTTCCCTCCATCGCTGTCTTCCTTTTTGACTCACACTTCGAAATAAATAATAGCCAATGTCCAAACTTGGGGAACCAACACGTGACATCTAATTAATTCATAAAAATTCAATTTTTAGTTTTTTTCAAAACTAAAATAAATCCTTACTTGAAAATCGACGAAAACAAGTTGATCTCCATGTTGGTTGAACATTATATTATCCCCACATAAATTCCCATGACAGACGCAACTGAGAGTGCTCTTTGATGTGATGACGTCAATCAATCTTTTTTCCAAATTTCCTTGCCATTTTTTTAATATTTCGTACGTCTCATCTTTTTCTGGGTGCTTGCTGTCCTACATAAATAAATAAATAATATACTATTATTATTAATAATAAACTTTAACTTTTATATGTATATGAAATACAATTAAACTCACTTTCAAAATCTGCATGGAGGAGGCCAAAGCAGACTCGAAAGCTTTGGCAAAAAATTGCATTAATTGTGGTTTCGATAGAGCACATTGAAAATTAGGATGAAGTTTCAAAAAATTCTCTTTTCCGCCTTCCTTCTCTATCATCACATTAGTCACGGCGTGAAGGCGGGCCATGCTTTTTACAACAAGTCTGTAAATGCCAATTTTCAAAATTAAATATAGTTTTTAATTTCGACATTTAAATTAATTAAAATTATACTTGGAAAGATCAAAATCCTGTTCATCCCGTTGGACCAAGGGGGAGTAGCCTTTCTTGACTAAATTCTCCATGGCGATCATTTCATCATCTGCGTAAAAAGTCCGCGGGAAAAGTCCCTCAATTAAACTGTCCGACCTTCAAAAAATATTATTTATTTATTATTTCAAAAAATTTAAAAATATTATTTATTAAAGCTATATACCTATCGGTTGTGTGTTGTTGACAAAATGATTTCATTTGGTTGACAAATTGTATCAAAAAAATCCCCTCATTTTTCATGACGGTCGTCCAAAGGCCATTCAAGACGGGGCAATCGCCCTTGGGGAGGCGTTTCTTTGTAAATATTTCAATGGAAACGAGCCCTTCTTCCTTGAAGGCGACAGTGACCATTTCATAATGACTGGCCATGGGAGCCTTGATCAAGTCCTCCGGGATGAAAATGGACACCCGTGAAATTTTGTAGTCGTCATCATCCTCTGGAATTATTGTGGACAAAATTGTCTTGTATTTTGAGGACAGTGCAGCTGATTCACTTGTCATTTTAAACCCCTTAATAATAAACTAATTTTTATATTTTATTTGATTAACTTCAACTGCTCCTACACTCCTTTAAATTTAATAGCTATTTAATAATTAAAATGTAATTGGGAAAGTGAAAGTGAGGACCACCCAAGAAGAATAAGACGAGGGCAACTCCTTTTTCTTGTTGCAACTGACAAAATCCAAGTTAATTAACACTTTTAATTAACAGTCATTTAAAATGGTCTAACTATAACGATGTTAAGTGGTCTTGACGAGATGGTCTAATTTTAGAATGTAGAGCAGTCATGCAAAAAAATGAATGAATAATTTAATTTAATATTATTTTTTGTACAAATTATTTTTGAACATTTTGTCATCCTCATCTTGGACATAAACTATACTTTAATTAGCAAATTATTTTATTTTAATTTAGTTAATTTTTAATTTATTTTTTCATTATTAAATTAGTTCCTCACCTGCTTTTGTATCTTAAATGACGATTTTATGCCATTCATCAAATAAATTAAATTAAGTAAATATTTAAAAAATTTTTATATGAATCCATAAAAAATATTTAAAGCCATAAAAATGAATAAAATTAATCTAATCTTTCCGTCAAAGGCGTCACAAGAGCGGAGCATCAAAATTTGGATTTAAGAAAGTTAATGACCTTGACAATAATTGTCAAGACAAATAATTATTATTTGTCTTTTTTTATCATTTTACTAAAACTCGGCACTTTTTTATTGTTAAATTTTCCTCTTTCTCTCTCTCTCTATTTAAACTAAAGCATTTTTATTAAATTTTGTAAATATTTTTTAATTATTTGTTATTTAACATTCTAAAATGACTATCAAATCCTTCCGCTTCCGGTTTTGATTAATTTTTTTGTATAAAAACTCCACAATAAAATATTTTATTTCAAAATAATTTCTCCACTGGCTCAATTAAATTTGCTGTACAGGATATTGAAAATAACTTGCAAATTATTCATCATGACACACCACAAGTCATTCCTGACCGCCTTTTTAATTTTATTCGTATTGGCTTTTGTCTCAGGTATGTCAGTCAAATAAAATAAAATAGTTAAAATATTAATTTGTAATTAAAATTTATTTTATGTCTAGGCGCTGATTTTACTTGTGAACAAGAAGGAACTTTTCCGAACCCTGGTGACTGTACAAAGTACTACAAATGTGTCAAGGTAAATGGCAAAATGACTCCCTATTCTTTCACCTGTACTCAAGGCTCCATCTTTTGTCAACCAATGACCAAATGCTATTTTGATTCCATGTGCGACTGTCAAGCTTAATTTTTAAATACTTTTAACATTTACATTCAGTTTTTTACACCGATTTAATGTTAACTATTAAATAATATTTTGCACACCCTTTCATTTCATTCAATTTTTAAAAAAATTATTTGCATAAATTAAAAAATTAATGGCCATCAATATTCAAAATAATTTTAAATATTGGCGGAGAATTTCCTGTTCTTTTTTAAAGATTTAATTTAATTATTGTGGCATAGTTAAAAATAGGCTTTAAAATATTTTATCAGTAGAGATTGGCCTAATCAGTTTAAACTTAATTATGGTTCAATTTATTTAAATTTAATTTAATTGGACGTCCACATTTTCCCACCATGGGTGACCCCATCACACTGACCTTAATTGAGGGACTTGAAGTATCCCTCAAAAATTATTTTCTCGACTACGTTAATCAAAATATTGGCCAAATCACACCACCCACACAAACCACCACAGGTTCCACCATCTTCAAAATATTAAACTGACCTTTTGATTTATCCAGATTTTATTGTAGATATCCCGCTCATTCGGCTGACCAACATGACGGAGAAAGTTGACCTTTTGAAGGTGGAAGCCCAAGAATTTTTTACAGGTGGCAGTAGCGACAGAAGGACTTGCAGTAGACTTCTGGAGACTTGCGTGAAGTACCAAATTCAATTGGACAACATTAATGTCCCTGAACACCGTAAAAAAGATCGCAAACAATTAATTCGCGACATTGACGCCATCTCCACTCAACTCGATTGTTGGGTCCCCACCACAACGATTTAAATAATTACAATTAAATTTTAATTAAGTGTCGCAATAATTTTAATTGGAATGCTGTAAAGAATTCAACTGATTAAAATTATCATTTTATCACAATTTCACTCTCTAATCACATGACAATGATTGATATTAAATTAATGTAATTTATCTGTACAATTAAATTAATTACGTTCAAATTCCAAACAATTTATTCCACGTCCTTCCATCCTTGAATTTGAAAATTATCATTAACTTTACAATTAATTTTAATCAGTCAAAAAATATTTAACAGACTTGTGTCTCTCCAATTTTTAACTTGAAAACGTTAACCTTTAAAAACCGGGCATCTTTCTCAAAATGGGAGATGGTGCTGCAATCGGAATTGATCTTGGGACAACGTACTCGTGCGTTGCCGCATTTTTGCGTGGTGAGCCCACAGTTTTAGCAAATAAAATGGGTCATCAGGTCACTCCTTCGTATGTCACGGTCAAAGCTAAAATGACCGTCCCTGAAGATGACCTCTCTTCCTCCTCCTCCGATTCAGATGACGAGTCGGATGATGAACTCAAGGATGTCGGCGAAACTTCTAAGAACAATGCTTATTTAAATCCTGAGCGCGCCATTTTCGATGTGAAGCGCCTCATCGGTCGAAACATAAAAGACCCCCAAGTTCAACGTGACCTTCTTTTGTGGCCCTTTGAAGTGACCCATGAAAATTCATGCCCCAAAATAAAAGTAGACGACCAAGTGTACACTCCCCAAGAAATATCCGCCAGAATATTTCGATATTTGAAACGTTGCGCCGAAGACAAGCTCAACCATCCCGTGACAAAAGTCGTCATAACAGTACCCGCGGAATTTAAGAGGAATCAACGGAAAGCGACTAAAGAGGCCGCCATAATGGCGGGATTACAAGTTCTGCGCATCATAAGCGAGCCTACTGCAGCGGCAATCGCGTACAATTTTCAATATCCTGACCCCGCGAAAAGAAATTGGCTTGTATTTGACCTCGGTGGTGGTACTTTCGATGTGGCCATTTTGACAACAGAGGGCAGTAAAATAGCAACAAAAATTAATTTGGGTCATCCTCATCTCGGAGGAGAGGACTTTGATAATTCTATGGTCATTCATTGTTTGCAACAATTTAAAGAGGTCACTGGCATTGACCTCCATGAGAAAAGGTCAAATGGGAGTCCTGAAGAGAAGAGAAAAGTGTACAGAGCTTTAGTTCGATTGAGACTCGAATGTCAAAAACAAAAACAATTTTTATCGGCCATTGACACGACCTCCGTCAATGTCACCATCGATGCTTTTTTCTGTAATATTGATCTCTCCGTCCATTTTGACCGTGACCTTTTCAACAGAATAAATGAAAGTCATTTTAATACTTGTATACAAATTGTTCAAAAAGCACTGAGAAAAGTTCAATTTAATCCCAGTGACATTGACAAGGTCGTTCTTGTTGGAGGGTCAAGTCGCATAATTAAAATTCAAGAAATGTTGGGTCAACTTTTTGGGCGGGAAAGAATTACAATTGATATTGAAGCAGAAGAGGCCGTGGCCTTAGGGGCCGCGCTGCGTGCTCATCAGCTGGATGCTGACCTTAATGATGACCTCGTCTTGATGGAGTCACCGGAAATGAGACAATTGACTGTGAGTGATTTTGTTGCACGGCCAATTTGTGTTGCAATTAAAGGCCCGCCAAATTCAAATTTGGAAGCCAAATACACTGACGTCATTCCCAAATTCAGTAAAATTCCTTGCTCCAATACAATCCGCCTTTTTGTGCCCACTGGCCCTGACGGCGGCCATTTCTCTGTGAATGTTTACGAGGGCAAACTGACCAAGTTGGACTGGCAGCCATTGGGTCGATTTATTTTCAACAACGTTCCAGCCACAGGTCAGTCAGGTCACGAGAGGAAAGAGGCCGTTGACATCACAATGGATTTAGACGAAGATGGAATCCTGACAGCTTTTGCCACATTGCCAAATTGGCCAGAGTGGCCCAAGGTCATACTCACTGAAGAGGTCAGTGACCTCGATGAGAGTACTTTGACGACAGACTTATCCAACCTGGTAACAATTAATTTATAATTTAATTTGATTTATATTTAAAATACATGTATTTTGACAGAATCTGCCCCAGAATTTGTCCCAGAGGGCGCACTCTTTCGAAAGATTGTTAGAGCAACTTGAAGCCCAAACTAAAGGTCAGCATCTTCTCATAGCACAGCCACCTGTCAAGCCAAGGTCACAGTCTCCGACCTTGACTTCCCACGCCGAAGACACGCCCCTTCAGTTGGGCATCCACTTGGATGAAAGTACCATCACAATTGGCAGTTTCAATTTCAAGAATAGCGGTAAATTTGAAATTTTAATGGGAGAAATGCCCGCTACAATAATAATTCATGACCGCCAAATCCATTTGATGACCCCACAACAAAAAACAGCCCAGTTTGAACACACCCACCAACTATTTGACTTGTTGATAGAGCCCTCTACAAAATTTCACCGAATTTTGGGGGATTTTACTTTACGTCATGAAGAATTAATTGCCGCCTTTTTTATTAAAATAATTCACCAAATTGAAATTCAAAATAGTGCGCGCGTATCTCACGTCGTTTTAGCCACTTCATTTCTCACGACCAATTGCCAACGAGAGAGACTCGAAGAAGCTGTTGAATTGGCGGGAATTGAAATTCAAAATTTTCGCCTCGTTTCCAGTGCATTGGCGATTGCCTTATCAGACAAGAAAATATTCAAAAATTCTTCAGAATATTCTACAAAATATTTTGGCATTTTAGAATACAATGTGGCTTCCATTAAAATGTCGATCATTCAAATTAAATTAAATTTAATTACAGTCCACGCCACCTATGGGACAGAGTGGATGAAACCAATCAAAGAATTTTCCAAACTCCACCACACTCTTGTCACCTCCGACCGGGGCTCTCTAGACCGGAAGGAGGAGCAACTGGTAGAGGTCGTGTACAAAAAATTGTGGATCAAGGTCACCAAAATGAGAGGGGAACGCCCACTAGAGGACATTTATGTGGTCACCAATCAAAGGTCAACTGGAGTGGAGACCATTTTAGCCAAAATATTACCCAAACCTTTAACAGGCCTTCCAGCCAATATCGTTCAAGGCGCCGCCATTTTCGCGAGTACTTTAGCCATTCCTGACTCTCCTTTCAAGGCGCATGACAATCCTGTCGCAAATATTCAGCTACAACGACCTAATTTGTTTTCCAAAAGTTTTGTCAATTTCGCCGAAAACTTTGAAATATTAGAAGAGAAGCGGGTCGTCTTTTCAAAAACTTTGAGGCTAAACACAAAAGATTCGACCCGAAATATTGTGGCCCTTTTTCAATCTTTTTCTGATGAAAAAATTGTTCCAATTGCCTCGTACCAGGTCACAGGGGAAATGTCGCCTTACGCGAAACCAAGCAATGAGGGGGGTCCCACTGTTACTTGTACAGTTAACCAAAATGGCGTCTATGATTTGACTTTTGAAACAGATTCCGGGTCAATTTATTTTAGAAATGTCACAGCCCAAAGACTCGATAGGCCGAGAATGCATCGGAGGCATCCCTACAAATTTTCAGATTTCTTGGACCGAATTCAGTGGTGAAATTATTCCTTATTTTGTTATATTAAAGCAAAGGTCAATTAATTTGAGGTCAATAAAATTTAAAATCATTTTTGAATTCATTAAAAACTGGTTTATTCATTTACATAAATTAAATTGTTCATTTAAACCATCACTTCTAAATTAGCCAAAGAGGAGAATAATTCCTAAAAAATAAAAAATGCATTAAAAACATAAAATTAATGTAATTAAAGGTCATTGACCTACCTCCATAATAATTTCATTGACATCCGTCTGCTGCAACCTTTTTTTAAATGCTGTGACGACAATTTGACTTTTTTGACCAAACCGCGGACACTCAGCGGTCACGTGGAGAATTCCGTCCTCGTTAATATTCAAGGAAACATTGACTGGTTCACCATCAGGACAATTTTCTGGGAAATTCTCTAAATTAAAAGATCCTAATAAATTATTATTTTTCACGAGGTCATCGACCCCTTCATACAAGGCCACGGTTATTGTCTTCTGATTGGCCACGGCTGTCTCATAAGATTGCATGGCGGAGCATGGAATTCTTGTGTTCTTATCTAAAATTATACTGAAATCCTTCATTTGACCTTCCTGAGCTCTCACTTTAATGCCAATTGGTAAAGGAATGACGTCGTGTGAAGAAATAGATGGCGGGACATGTGTTGTCGATCCAAGATTATTGAGAGCAGCCGCTTGGAGTGCCGCGCCGTAAGCCACTGCTTCATCTTGGCTGACAATCATAGATGGCGTTTTCCCGTCAAAAAAAGATTGGACCATTTGACGAATTTTAATTATTTTAGAACTCCCGCCCACCATGATGACCTCATCAATATCTTCTTTTTTGAAATGAGCATCTTGTATGACTTCTTCCACAATTTTGATACATTTTTCAAAAAGCGGCATATTTAATTTGTCAAAAAGATCCCGCTTAAATCGGACGTTGAGGTCATGACCACCGTAAAATTCATCGACGACAACTTGAACATGTTTGGCCACGACTAAATTCATTTTCTCTTTTTCACATTGATTTTTAAGGCGTCTTATACAACGAGTGGCTTTAGCTCGAATTTGGGGGTCAGGTGAGTTTTTTAGTTGACCTAGATTGACCTCTTGTTGACTCTTAGTTTGAAATTCTTTAAGGCAGTGGTCCAGCATAGCCAAATCGAAGTCTTCGCCTCCTAGATGACAATCCCCGCCAACAGCGCGCACTTGAATTTGATCACCTGTCATGGTGACAATGGCGACATCGAAAGTGCCGCCACCAAGGTCAAAAATCAGACAATTTTTTGTGACATCCTTGGGAAGTTTGACGGTATGGCTATAACACAAAGCGGCGGCTGTTGGCTCGTTGATTATGCGCAGAACGTTGAGACCTTTTAATAGCAATTTTAATTGACATTTAAATTAAATTAAAAATTGTACCCGCAATAGTTCCCGCGTCTTTTGTGGCTTGGCGCTGACCTAAAATAATTGGCAATTAAATTAACTTTAAAAATATTTCAAAGGTCAGTTAATACCATCATTAAAATAGGCGGGAACGGTGATGACTGCATTTTGAATGGACTGTTTTAGATATCGCTCCGCTTGGCGCTTTAAATTGGCAAGAATTTTAGCAGAAATTTGTTCTGGGTAGTACGTTTTCGACATGGCCTTTATCTTAAGACAATCTCCTTCATTGATGACCTTAAATGGCCATAAAATTAAATCTTTTTGAACCATCGGGTCATCAAAGGTACGCCCAATGAGCCTCTTGACATCATAAATTCGATCTTCCGGATTGTCTCTTCCTCCCTCCATTTTAGCTGGGTCACCAATAACCATTTGACCTTTGGAGTCAAAGGCGACATAACTAGGGGTCAGTTTTTGACCCAGTTCGTTCTGAATAATGACCACTTTCTTAGTATCAAAATTGTAGTAGCCCACACAAGAGTAAGTTGTCCCCAAATCGATCCCAACGGCGGGTGTTGATTTACCGTTAGGGGGAGCCTGGAGGTCTTGAATTTTGTAGAAAAGATTGTCGAAAATATTCGACAATATTTTTTCTTCGCTTGAAGACAGTGGAATTTTACTGCTAATGCGTTTAATGGAACTGCTAGTGGCGTGGCGATGTTTCTCGCGGGCAACAGAGGGAGTGTCTGTGGTGACTATGCTGAGTTGATTGGCGTATGAGGTCTTGGCTTCAAATAATGCCGCTTGAAATACTTGTTTTTTTCTCTATAAATAATTTTCAAAATTAGGAACAATTTTTTGAAAATTAATTTATTCACAATAAAATTTGTTTTACCAAGTCAGACAGTGACATTTTGAAAAGCGGTGAAGTGAAATAATTAATAAAATAAATAGTATTTAAATGAGGGATAAATATTCAAATAAAAGAGAGGGAATAATTATTCAATGGAACGAGAGATAAATTGTAGTTTATCAAAGTAGATAATTATGTCAATGATGATAACAAAATTTGGAATTTTACAGATTTAAATGTCAAATAAAATATTTAATCACATTCAATTGCCTTTTAATTCCATTTGGGAGATAATGTTTTTTATATTGAATTTATAATCTATTAGTTAACCCTGGAGGTTTCTATTTTTTTTTGAGTCATAATTTTTTACTATATTAGCTTAAATTAATTTAAATTAATATAATAAATAATTATAACAGCAATTGAGTTTGGAGTGACAGAAAATGAAATGAAAATATTTTTTCATTTTAATTAATCTAATGACATCTATGATCTAACTAGTGTTTACATTTGTGTACAATTTTATTACATATTAAAAAGAAGAGGAGAAAGTGACAAAACGTTGAAGGCTCACAAAAAGATTTATTGAGAAAATTAATTGTCGTCACAATTAATAGAAACTCTAAATGTACCCGTTGTAAATTCATTTGGTGCCTAAAATTGTTGGAAAACAATGGGAGCCGTTGGTATGCAGTGCATCGTCATTGACCTATGGTGTCTTTTTTACTTGATGGTGGTCAGTGACCTTTTTCTTATGTTTAATTTCCTGATGGTCACTCTCAACTTTTATGTCAGTTACCATCCTTATGTTGTGCTTGCCTTGACCTTTTGATTCAATTTTAATGTCCGTTATTTCTCGACTCTTACTCTGATGACTGACTTGGACACTTGATTTCTCGACCTCGACTTCAGTTTTGATCTTTGACACGGCACCTTTTCCTTTAATTTGCTCTTTTTCAAGTCTTTTTTTCTCTGTCTCGTGGAGCGTACGAAGTTCGTCCAGTTTATTCATTCGCGCGGGATTTGACTTGAAATTTTTTGCTGGTTCGGATTCAGAATTGAAAGCAGGATTGTCAAATTGGTGAATATTTTTATCCTTGGCACGGCCATTACAACAACAAAATAATTTCTTAAATATGTTGGCCATTTAAAATATTTTTAACTGTCTTGCCACAATTTAAATGACAAATTGTTCACAAAATTAAATCTGGGACTATTCCCCATGCATTGGTATTCGGATTTGGTCATGGCTATTTCAAGGCTTTGACCTTGTCTACTTACGATTAAATTAATTGCTTATCATTTTCATGTCAATTGAAAACTTTTAGTGAAAATAAATGTCTTGCATTATAAAATGGTTCAACTTTTACAAAAACTTTGATTATTTATTTACAGATAATAACTTAATGGCGCTAATTTTAAAAATTAATTAAATTATTAACGAATTTAGCTTTTAATACGCAGGTCACCACTTTTATAAACCTCCGTTTTGTGTGTCTGTACTTTACCATCAAAACTGTTGTCGGTGACCATCCGCAGGTCACTAGCCTCAAATTTTCTATCTGTCACCATGCGGAGGTCACTTCCTTCAAATTTCTTGTCTGTGACCATGCGTAGGTCACCGCCTTGAAATTGTTTGTCAGTGACTCCGCGACTTTCTTTTCTGACTTCATGAATTTGGCGCTGTCCCTGAACATTTTGCTCTCTGATGGCAATTTCGCGCTGTTGGCTCACGTGACTTGTTTTGATTTCATAATTTGTTACTTGGACACTTGATTTTTGAACGACTTGCTCTGTCTTGACATTCGTGATCATTCTTGAGGGTACAGGAGCCAGCTCGATAGATGTCGCGTTTGATTTTTGTGCTTCACTTTCCTTTCTCACTCTCTTTGACTTTTGTAGCTCTTTGACACTTGAATTTGAATCTTTTCTCACGCGTGGAGCGACCGCGCCATCATTTGAATTATTTTTGGCATCATCTTCAAAGGTGGGATTATGATGACCTGATTCATTTGAATCTTTGCCACAACAAGGAAACTTGTTTAAAACACCACCCATTTTAAATTTTTAAATTAATTTTTTTGCAAATAATTTAGCAATGACAAAATTTTGCAACAATTTTTTGTACAACTCAAAGGATTAAATGAATTTAATTATGTTGTTGAAATATTTATCGAGAATGGCAATGGAGAGATAAAATTTTATGGACACAAAAATGGAGATAATTTTGCACAACATCAATCATAATTTTTTGCACTAATTCATCCAATGACATAATTTAATAACAATTAAAAATATTTAAATATTTTTACAATTTACACATTTACAATTGGATATTTTAAATTAATTCCCCAAAATAAATTCCAATTTCCCGCCTAACTAATCCCGCCTCCTGGCCATTTCTCCAAAAAAATAACAAAATCGCGGCGGCATTCCGTTGACTGTAAAAGCCGAAAAGTTCGGTTGACCTGCGCATCCCGTTCGTCGACCTCAATTTGCAAACTATAGACACCATTGGCATTAACTTTGCAAATAAATTTGGCGGGAAACTTTTTCTTCAATTGACTGACAATTTGGTAAGTACAAACAGTGGCGGGGTCTCCATCAGAAAACATTTCCAATAATTGAACTTCATGCGCTGCGCCATCTGGGAAAGTAATTGTCGTTTCAAAGACAACGCCATTTCTCGGTTTTTGATGAAACTGTTCTGACTTGAACCCGCGCGTCAATTTTAAATGAGGGCGACCTCTAAATCCTGGATCACCAAAACTGAGGTCTTGCGCAGAGAATGTTTTTGTCACGTTGGCAAATATGGCTGCCCCCAAGAGAGAAGCAGTATTGGGCGCATTGCGTTTATGACATCCGGATTGTTTCCATCGTTGCTGAAGTGTTTTACACTGCCCCATGATTTCGTCGCTAACTACAATTAACTCTTGAACCAAGTTTTCTAATTCCAATTCCTTTAAAATGCGCTGAATTTTCTTGTAAATGGAATCAATGACCTGTTCTGGTGTCTTTTCAGGCGGCGCCACAGGAGCAAAATTTTTGAATCTGTCGCTTTTTCTTGTTTTCTTCCACTCCGTTCTGCGCGCAGCAATTGAGGAGACGGCATTTGCTTTGATGGAGATGATGGAGACGTTCAAATAAAATTCGTCAAATTCGACAATACAAACTAGTTTCTGTTTCAAGCCCAAAGGTGGCGCGACAAAAGGTGTCAAAGAGCGCGCTTCGGGGATGTCGCTAATTGCCACTGTAAGAGCGCTGGAAATGATACGAATTTCTTTAAAGTTGGCGAGCCGCGCAGCATCTTCTAGTCTTTCTTTCTGGTGGCTGGTAGCAAAAAAAGATAAAGCAAACACCACGTTGACTACAGTGGCTATTTTTCTCTTTTCAACAATGCCTCGCAACTTAATTAAAAAAGCGGCAATTAGTTCTTCATTACATAAAGTCCAATTCAAACTTTTCCCGCGAATTTTATGCGACTGAACTGACTCTGTCAAAAGGTCCCATAAATGGAAAGTGTTGGCAAAATTATCCTCTTGATTAAGTCCCACGTCCATTGTGGCATGTTGTTCAGGCACAAGAATTTCAAAGCGCGCGGAATTTTCAAAATTAAAGGTTCCACTTGAAATGTGAGTTTCACTCAAGTGAATTCCCAAATTAATGAAAGATGGCGTTAATGTTTGATCATTTAAGGGAATTTGCTGGTTTGAATTACTTACAGGAATTGAGATTGTAGCGGCATGGTGAAAATGGGCGAGTGATTTTAAATCTGATGCGCCAAGAATTTCAACTGACTTGACTTCCGGTTCAGGAGCGGGAGCTTCGTCTACCGACTTAGTTCGTTGGTTGGGCACCGCGGGCGCTCTTCTTTTCTGTGGGACAGGATTGACTTGCGCGTCACTTCTGGCTTCAGCAGGTTCAAGTCGACGAGGGCGAGGAATTGGTCGCTCAATTTCTGGGGCAGGGTCATGACCTTGTGACTTGTCAACATTTTCTGAATTTGAAGTTTCTACTGGAATCAGACCAGGGACTTCATTTTGGATGATAGAATTTTCTTGTAAATATTCTGAAAATTTTTGATTTATAATGGTGACCAAATCGAATTTCCATGCTTCAGAATTGGCTAATTCCGCGGCTGTGCAAAGTTGTCCAAATGTTTCTACAGCTTTTTGTTGACATTGTTCATGTAATTGATTGATTTGGTCAAATGATTTTAAATTTGGCGCCTCCTCATCAAAAAGGTCATCGTAGAAACAGTCGGCGACGTTTGTAAATTCTTTGGCTTTTTTACTCAAACTCTCTAAATGCATTTCATGTTGGAGTACATAAAATGGCAAAAGCTCATTCAATTTTTTTTGTAATATTCGCAATTTCTTATTATAAATTGAAATAATCAAATTATTTTCTAAAATTTCGAGTTTAGTCGCCAAAATTGATTCACTAAATCCCGCGCACAAAATTTGGACATGTTGGTCATGTTGATGTTTGATTTGACTTTCAGTTAAAAAGTTTTTGTTCAAAATGGCCACCATGAACTGTTTATATTGTTGGAGACAAAAGCGGGAGAATTTTTTGAGCTGGTTTTTAAATTCTTTGACAATTTCTTCAGGCACTTCTTCATCGTCAACTTTTACTGGGAGGTTAATTGTGTCACTCATTTTTTTAATTTATTTAATTTCTATTTAAATTAAAAATTGGAATTTAATTGTTTTGAATTTTAATAAATAAAAAAAAATGTGGCACAATTCAAAACTTCAAAGTGATTTGTCAATGAAATAATATTTAATTTAATAAAAATGACCATAAAAATTATTTTGGTGACAAGGCTAGACCTTGACATCAATTAAATGTTTTATCATTAAATTAAATTTAAATTAATTCCTCTGATAAAATTATTTTACAACCGCATCATCCATTATCATTGGGTTATCAGTTCAGTTTGACAATAGGCAATAATAGAACATTCATTTGTAAAGTAACTAAAGCGCGCCAAAAAAAGTCACAAAGTTTTTAATGGGAATTATGAATATTGAATTTTGGGGGTGACGGACGACGGTCAGAATGGCCGGAGAGTGCCGTTCGAAAGTGAAACCAAATCCTTAAATTATTTATCAAAGTTACAGACATTAGTCTCGCCATGTTAATTTAAAAATATTGATGATGCTAAAAAATATTTATGCCGATGTACATAGGCTGTACAGTAAGTAATGTCCTTCATATATTATCTTCGTTCCCTGTGAACGGATCTAAACAAAATTTTAACCCGTTGTAGCCTAACTCATTACGAGTTCGAAAAAAAATATTCAATTTTTAAAAAAAATTCTAAGGGTATCAAAAAAAATATGTTCTGCAATCTCAAAAAGTGTGATTCCATACGACGTATTTTGTTTGAAATCTCAGCTCCCTGTAAGAATTTTCAAAATTCCAACTCAGGTTATGTAGCACGTGACCTGAGTAAAATTGTCTGCCAGTTTCAAGTTTGGATCAGGTCAATGAAAGAAATGGCAGGCATGAGAGTGCGACGCTTGGTGAAAAAAGTGATTTTTTTCACTGAAAATCCCATAAGGCAATAAGCATATATTTGACAGTGTTTTTTACAAGTTAACCTTGGACCCAAAATTTTCTCCACCACATGTCAAGATGCCTGACCCTTTAGCTTCAACTTCCTCTAATAAACTTAATTTTTTGCCCAGCGGGTGGCCACAAAAAATTTCTCAAAAGTAGAAATTAACATTGAAATCATAGACGGTCTTGAAAAATTTTCATTTTGGCGCGTTATAAGGGCTCTAGAGGGAGCAGGGATGCGCCCAAGGAAAAAAAACCATGAATACCCAATTAATTAATTAGATACTAAAATATTCATTTTGGTGTTGCAGTATCTAATTTGGTGCTGGATAATCCATTTAGGGGTCAGACTAATTATTTTGCTGCCTGACCATTTATTTAGAGGTGTCAAAAATATATTCCCAAAAATAATGGCGGCTCAAAAGTTGACCACACTGAACGAAGAAGAGCGGGAAGAAAAAGGATTTGAATGTTCCATTTGTTTCTTAATTCCCACTCCACCTATTTACTTCAAGGAAATATTTCTTTTTGGCCAAGGAATTCGTTTTTTTGGCCAAAGAAATGAAGGGTTTTAAATTTCGTTTTTGGCCA
>JAQIVZ010002016.1:0-24921 GCA_034700945.1 Arrhopalites spinosus
ACGTCAACACCCTGTGGTCTGGGTCAATGAAAGTAGGGGGGGGGGGGTGGCTAGATGTAGAATTGAAAGCTCTACAAAGCTATAATTTTGGATTTTTTCTGATGGTTGTAGCTTCGGCTGTAGGGGCAAGAGGTTATGTGGGACCCTGTATATACAAATGTATGTAGTAGCATGTACATCTACACATGTTCCATATGGATACAAATTATGCAGTTTAGAAGTGTCTCTGAAACTTCTTTTAGAGTAAAAACAGATATAAATTGTACAGAGTTGCTAAAAATGATTGCAGTGTTGGAGGATGTAGTTGAAAACAATTTAAAAAATAGGGAATTGTCAAGGTTGTAATAATGCATGCGTAAACTAAATGAGGATAAAATATGCAGTCATAAAATCCTTTGTATTCATCATCCCATATCTTCCTAGGCTTTACAGACATACAACTTGATAGACTTTGGAACTTGTTCAAAATTTTGGACATTTATAAACATCTGATAAACTAACAGTGTAAAAAATTGAAATTCAAAATTTTCCATTTTGAATACAAAACTACTGATCATTTGACTCAATAATTTTAGACTCATAAAAGTAAGACTGACTCCAGAAAAAAGGAACATGTGCCGTTTGGGTTGGCTACACACACAAAATAATTACATCCCTTTGTCTTTTAATTATCTGAATTCATAGAATGATTCGCAACCAACAATATTCGCAAGAGAAGCAAAAGGTTAAGGATGGGTAATCTTCTTATAATAACAATACATTTTTCCTTATAAAAATCATACACCACCCCTCCTTCATCCCTCCCCCTTGTATACAAAATGTGGGTATAAACAAGTTAAAAGGGTAAGTTGTACGTGCGTATGTACACTTTTTTTGTGTCATAAATCTTCCCAGTTTTGCAGAAATAAGTCTGATTCATCCTCCCCTTTGTGATTTCTGCTTGCAATTTTCCCAAGTTTAACATGAAAATTTGGTATAGACTCTTCAATTGACTGTAATACAAGTTGACTACAATTTAATTGTGCTGCAGAATTTGTCTACAAAGATCAATTTTAAAATGGCAAGAATAACTTGTCCAGTGAATTCAACATTTAATTATTCAATAGTGACATTAACATTTGTTATATTTGTGTCTCATTTTTGTACCACAGTGGGACAAACATTTCCAGGTCAATGAATTTTTCAGTTCTATTCTCATAACCATAAATATGAATTTGACCAAAATTTGTGGGCATCAATATAATAAACGTGATTACAGAGTTTTTGTTAATTTTTTTGGAATTACAGAAGTGGGCTCATCATGTACAATAAAAGGAGGTAAAGGGTCAGTGACTAAAGGGATTTGTACTCCCCTTCCAAGTTGTCACTCGTCAAGTAAGAATATTAATTAAATTCTACTGAAAATAATCTATATGCATTGTATAAATTTGAAAACTCTTTTATTTTTATAGTCTCAGACTTGAAAGCAGGAGTGAATCCAGTCATTTGTGAAATTAAGGTAAAGTTTATTTAAAATTGTCTGTATTTGTAAAATTTTAATGTTGTCTCTCTTATGTTTAATGTAGAAAAAGGTAGCCGTGGTGTGTTGTCGAAATGAGACAAGAATCAGTGAACAAAGTAAACTTAATTCAAGATCATTTACAATTTTATACTTTGTGGTTCAATGAATAAAATGATTTTATTTAAATTTAATAGAATGCTTGGAATATCAAGAAATATTGAAAGAGATGACTGAGCAACCCCAGCCATTTCTACCCCCATATTTTCTGGACGAGATGGAAATTGAGAATAAGACAATTCAATGTGGCCACATTCCGAATAGTTATATTGTTGGTGGTCGGGATGCCAAAGTTGATGAATTTCCCTTTGCAGTTAGTTTTCCCCTAATTTTGTATTCTAGTTTTAAATTGAAAACTAACATTTATTTATTGAATAATTCAGGTAGCTCTTGGTTTTGGGAAAGATGACGATAAACTGGTTTGGGGTTGTGGAGGAACCCTAATCAGTGACAGGTTCGTGTTGACAGCAGCTCATTGTTTAACTGCCTCATTGTAAGTCTACCAAATCAATTTAACAGTAATTTAAATAATGTCAACTAGAAACTGTCATGAAACTAGACAGTAGTAACCAAAAATGTTCATGAAACATCCTAGGATAATTATTTTAGACACAAAAACGTCTACTATAATTTAATTATGGTTAGAAAATACCACCATTAATCCACCTTTAATCTCTTAAAGGCGGATTATAAAATTTCAAGTCCTATTCACGTGTAACACGAATATGGGAGTTGTCTATGGTTAAAATGTAAATTTAATTTATTAGACCACAATTAAGCTTCCATGTAACATTCCTTGCATAATACTCGTACATATTATGTAGTTTTTAAAAACAAAAACATGGCAGACACCAGATTAAAATGAAAAAACTTGACGACGAGCATAAAATTTACATAAAATTAATAACAATTTAACTCGTTAAATATTTTTTGAGAAAAACGAGTTCTCGCCCGACTTTCAATTGTGCGAATTACTGAATCAAGAATGTTTAGACAATGCAAATCAAATTTTGACATTCACACACTGTTTTAAGAACAAGTTGATTAAATTAATTATTCTCACCAAAAAAAGGTCCACAAAATAAATATATGAATAATGCAAAATGTTCACAATGAGATGCTCAAAATAAGAAAAAAGTTAAATGGAAACAAGTTTTTTTTCTGTCAAAGGCAAAGGCTTCCGTATTTTATTAAGATAAAATGGCAAACAAGTGTTTGTATTTAAAAAAAGTAACACAATAATTACACTAATTATTTAGTAAAATAGGAACTTGAATGGCCAAAAAAAAGACAATTACAGATAAGATACTGAATCAGTCTAGTTACTAACTAGACTTTCCTATAATTAAAGATTACATAACAATTAAGTTGTGTAACCACAATACTATAAAATTAATAAAGATTGAGCACGTGAAATTCGGTGTGTTACGCTAATCAAGTCGTAAAATCTAAGACTAAACATTTAAAAAATAATTAGTACATTACAAAATAATTTACATATTATTTTTTCCTCCTTTTGTTTGTTTTGTTTGGCAACATTTAATTAAGAAAATAAAGAAAACAGTGAGTCAGTCTTCTAATAACAAAACAGGCACACACACTACTGGCTCTTTAGTTAGGTAAACACAGAGGAAATAAATACCACTACACATCCTTCCAATAATTAATTTCCTACACGACAATTAGTCAACTTGCAAGGGCAAGTTTAACTTAAAATGCAATAATATTGCTATTGACCCCTCACACTCACACAAAAATCAGTCAGAGAGAAAAAAAAGAAAACTCCACTCTAAAAATTAAAAGTTGGAAGAGGAGGCACTAAAAATTATTCTGGTCACTACACATCTCCCTTTGGTCTCCGGGTCAAGGGTGCTCTAGTTGGTGAGGATTCATTGTCCTTACAAATGTTGTTTTTCCCATCAAACCATTGATCTTCACGACATGAAGGGACATCAGTTCTGATGGCAGTGGAGGCAGCTGGAGAAGTATTCCCAACACGATCCCACACACTTCGACTCTCCGAGTCAACATATTTTGGTGGTCGTGGAAAAATTGTATTTGCCAAATTATTATACAATTTTTGTTCCATCTCAATTTTCCCTTTCAATTTGCTTAATATCTCTTCCACAAAAATGGCTTCTTCATCTGAGCTTGCTACATTGTAGTCGTCTCTCTCAAATCTTGGTCGACCAAGAATCCCCTCAATGGTGAGCACTGATAAAATCATCAGTATCATTGTAGCTTTGATTGTAGTCATCTGCCAAAAAAAAGAGTCAATTAAAATTTTGCACAAAAATAATATTACACAACACAAAAAGTCCGCACAAAATAAATGAAAATTTCTCTGTACCTCTCAAGATGTTTCCGAACTGGGCACTTGAAGGTGAATGAAGGTTTTTAACTGGTTTATCTTGTGATCTGCGAACTTATGTATTTGTTGTAAGTTGCTTGCAAATTATTCATGAGGGAGCAAGTTTTTTTTAGAGTTGAATGTGTCTGAGCTGGTAGTTTGTAAATGAGGATTGAACGTGTCTGTACTTGGATCTTATATTCATTTATTTAGTCTCTAGTTTTCCGTACAAACCATTTTCCTTGAAATCACCACAACCAAACCAACTCTCTCTCACTCTCTGCTGTGGCCACCACTTTAGTCTTCTTGACGTCAATTCTGTATAAGTGTTGACCATTTTTTGAACCATTTCATTTGTGGGGCTCTCTACTCCTCAAGACAAAGATGGTCTCATATTTTTATCAAAGTAGTTAGCATGCCCAACACTTTATTAAAATTCTTGTGGACCTGCCTCATTGTATTCTTCCGACGTCATCAATCATCATTTAACTTAAATATGCACTGCACACTCGTTCATGAGTCATGACTTCTATCTCAGTAGAGCCTATTTTTTAATTCACTTTTTGATTGAATGGTTAAGTCAGCACAACAAATTTACTGGAATTGTAATGCATCATCCATTTGACCAGAGCAATTTGTACTTTATTATTAAATATTTTATTTCAAATTAATATGAATTAACCGTTACATTCCAAGTATTGATTATGGGGATTTCTAGTTTCTAATTTTTTATCAGAAATATTCTAGGACAATGGTTCTTTCGTGCAAGAGATATTTTTCAAGTTCGCAGAATAAATTAAGAAAACTTTTTCGTTGTCATTCAGGTTCAATTACCTACAGTTAAATTGTCGTTGTTAAAAAATAAATATTGATTGCATGTCTACAACCGCAAGTCGCTTGTCTGTCGTCTTCATTGGTAGGCCCTATTATTGGATAGAATTTTTGTGAGGAAAAAAATATTATTTTCTTTTGATAAAAGTTTTGACTTTAGAAATGAAATTAAAAGTTGGTGATATTGAGTTGAATGAATGAGATTGTTGTGTCTAATACTAAAATTTTAAATTGACTGTATTAACAAGATTAAGGGGAATGATGACAGCTAAAAATAATCATGTCAACATTTTAAATTCAATTGACAACTAATTAATTTACAAATATGTAGGCTATGAGGTCAAGAGAGGATACAGAGGGGTTATCACAAGTGAGATTTAATGCACACAAGTCTTTTATTTGACCTTTAATTTAATGGAACATGTGTCTCAATAATTATCAATATCATCTCATTTAATTTTTTTTAGTGAATTTCAGTTTCTAATTTTTTTTTCTAAAAAAAATTCATCTTTCTCCGCATCAGCCTTGCATTTAATTTAACTTCCAAGTTCCACCTTTGCAAAAAAAATTATAGTCAAAATATAAATTGGCGACTACCAGCCTCGTCATTTTTTTCTCCACGTTTTAATGTCTTGTTAAAAATGTGAAGCTACACAGTTTTAGTGCAATTAATCTTATTACAAGAAAAGAAGACGAACAAGTTTCAAATGGAAAGAGTAAAAACAAAAATATAAATAATATTGAATTTAAAAAATGACTGTAAGAAATGACAGGGGGTAGGTAGTGAGTAGATTATATGATTTTGCAATTTCATAAAAATGCATTTTTTTTCATTTACTATCCCCCCATAAAAATAAGCGACGCCACTAGTTTTTATGTTAGAGAGGATTAAAATATTTCTACAAAAAAAGGAATTGCATCTAATTATTACACATCTTGGTTTTCTGGTTGGGTTAGTTTTGAATGATTTAAATAAGAAAAAGAATAATAAATTGCACGCAGCCAATACTTACCCTCAACTTTTTGTGACCTTGGGAGGAGTCCGTGTGATAACAAGATAAAAAATTAATTAAAAATTCTATTTTTTCTCTCCTTTTTCAACAAGGGGGAAACCGCGAAAAGTTTTACTGGGGGAGATTACACTGAGTCAAAGGACGGGTCCGAGTCGTCTTTTGGTGGGGATTGAGGAATATTTTAGTCATCCAGACTACAAACAACCATCCAGTTACAATGACATTGCCCTCCTTCGATTGGACAGAAAGGTCAACATTTCAAGAGCCATCCTCCCCGCTTGTCTTCCATTACCACAAGTTCGACTTGATAAGAAAACTCAAGTGACCGCTACTGGTTGGGGAAGGATTGGCTATGCTGGTAAACTTTTTATGTATCATGACCTTACCCCCCCCCCCCCCCTCAACTTATGAATGACAATTCTTAATGTACTTTTAAATGGATTTCATACAGAGAGTCAAAGTGAGACATTGCAGGCTGTCAACTTGACAAGGTAAATTTAATTTAATTTATTTTATACATGTTGTAATTTAAAAATAAAATACATAATTCCAAGATTTATTTAGTTAACCACTATTATTTTTAATCAGATTCAACTCAACTGACTGTAATGATTATTACAATGATCTCCCGGCTAAACAACTCAAGTAATTAAAATTTTAATTAAAAAATATAAAATTGATAATTCATGTAACATGTTTGTTTACATTTGTAATAAGAATGAAAATTCAATTATTTAATATTTATATAATTTCTGAATGGGTTGGCCATTTATTAATTCTTTTTTTTAGATACCCAGAGGGAATTTTACGAAAACAGATTTGTGCCGGCGATAGGGAGTCCTCAAAGGACAGTTGTCAAGTAAAATATTTCTGACTCATTTCAATTTATAATCCAAATCATACCTCAACAATTGTCATGTTTTATTATTTAGGGTGATTCTGGAGGACCATTGACCGTCAATCCGGTAAATACAACATTTAATTGCAACATTTAAAATATTATGCAGAAATGAAGTCATTTCCTCAGAAGATTAACTGTATGCTAATCACAACAATAAATTATTTGTAGGATCATCGCTGTGTCCACTATGTCATTGGCATCACATCATTCGGGTCGAATTTTTGTGGCCTGGCAGGTCCTGGGGTGTACACAAATGTGCAATCTTATTTAGACTGGATTGAACAAACGGTCTGGCTTGACTCTAAAGGATGAATCATTCTATTTTACCAATTGAAACTTAATTCATTTAACTATAATCATAATGTATAAAGCAACACTAAATAAAAACGTTTTTAATTGTACATATACCTGTCATGACTAATAACTACCTCTTGTTCAAAAGAGTCAAACAATATTAATTTTAATGGCTAATTACTTTACCCTTGATTATTTGTATTAGGTACGTGGAAATTGATTTTCCAGTTTTTATTGTCATTTACAAATCATTTAGTTGTACTACCTCAGTCTTCAATTATGTAATGAGGAAGTGAGTCTTGGCTAAAGACCAAGTTATCTTCTTTTTTGTTGATTTGGATATTTAAAAGAAGGATTAGGGGTACTTTGGAGTCCCTATGGTCAAAATCTAGATAAAAAGTAAAACGGAAAAACCCACAAACAAGGAAGATGGCCGTGGGCTAAAAAAAATTCCAGATTATAACAAGTTGGACTAATTTTATAACTGTCCCTTCTACGAGAGTAAAGAAATAACATTGAGTGAATTGAGTACACAATAAACTATTTTAGGCCATCAGTATGACTTTTTTGAGAGATAAGCACGTGGATGGAAAAGGGTCATTTTTTTATTTAATGCTCTCTCATTCTCAGTTCTACTGTACATCCCCTTCCAGACATCACTAATGGTGATTCACCATGACTTAAATGTCTCTAATTTAATTGTGAAGAGTTGTGCTCATGATTGTCACCTTAATTTGAGATAAATTATTTATTCTTCATAAAAAAAGATGAGTCATCCTCATCTCTCCAAAATTGTTCCCCTCCTATTCTACCTACTAATTTTAACAGTGGACACTTCTCAAGCTCAAGGTTAAATTATTTTAAATAATTTAAAATCACAATTAAGTTTACTTGACCTGTTTATTATTGACTGTGATTTCAGTTAATCAAAGACGTCAACGATGTTTGATGAATGGCAATCAACAGCTTGCTGGAGAGTGTATACCTTTGGCAGACTGTCAATATGTCATCTCTGACCTGAGAGCTGGAATCAAACCAAAATTATGTCCAAATGGACCTAACAATGCGGTAAGTCCAATTTTGAAGTCACCTAAAAGTCATTTTATCTGTATTTACGTATTTGATAATTAATTTTAATTTTTCAGAAAGGGGGAAAAGTATTAGTGTGTTGTCCTACACAGGAGAGGATAAGCGCAAAAAGTAAACATTTTAATTTAATTATTTTAATAGTTATAGTGAAACTTTTTAAATATCGTTTAGAATGTCGTGATATGCAAACTGTTCGTCATCAAAATATTCGACCTCTTCCATTTCTTCCTCAAACATTTGTCGACTCGACTCCAGGGAGGGAGGACGGAGAAGTTAAATGTCAAGTTCAACCCTCTCCATTCATTGCAAATGGCCGGGATGCCAAATTACATGAATTCCCTTACATGGTACATTTAATTGTACATTTAATCGTCTTTACATTTTTTGTCCATTTAAACAATTCTTTTTGTTAGGTGGCCTTAGGTTATGGGGACTTGATGAACAAGAAATGGTCTTGTGGTGGTACTTTGATCAGGTAGGTAATTAACTATAAATTAGGATTTTAATTATTAGAATTAACTTTCAGTCTTTTTTCATTCAAGTGAGAATTTTGTACTCACAGCCGCGCATTGTATTGACACATCTAATGGACGACCTCGGCGAGTTTTGGTACAATGACCTTTGACTAATACAAAGAGAGCTAGATGGTTAATATTTTTCTATTGATTTGTAGGTAGGGGAATTGTACTTGCAAAACCCAGCAAATTCATCTCGAAAGGCCCTAGTAGGCGTGACCGAAATCATTGTTCATCCGGACTTCCGGAGACCGTTAAAGTACAATGACATTGCACTGTTGAAATTGTCCAGTAAATTAAAAATGACAAAGGCCATCATCCCCGCTTGTTTACCCCAACCGACTGAAAGACTCGAATTAATTGACAAACAACTTTCAGTGGCTGGATGGGGAACCGTTGGAGCTTTTGGTGAGTCTTAATTAGATACCAATTGTAATTAATTGACAATTAAATTTCTGAATTTTGTTTGTAGGAGACCAGTCAAATATTTTGCAGACAGCCACACTCGACAGAAGAGCCCAAAATTCGTGCAATGCTTTTTTCATGAATAAGACAGACAAGGATTTGTAGTAAATTGACAACTAAATATATTTAGAATTTATAAATTCTATCCATTTTTTGAGCCTTGTTTAAATTAAATATTTTATTTTATTTTGTCAACAGTTACCCGGAAGGACTTCTGCGATCTCAAATGTGTGCAGAAGACAAGAAGCATGATACTTGCAGAGTAAGAAACTCTAAATTATATTTAAATTATAAAAAACATCATTAAGTTTTGAAATGACTCAAGTAGGGAGACAGCGGAGGGCCAGTAATTGTCAAAAAAATTGTGAGCGGAAAATGCACTGATTTTCTCATCGGCCTCACGTCATTCGGAAGGTAACATGAAGTCATACAAAAATTAATTTTTGTTATTTTTGATATTTTTAATTTCAATTAATTCTGTATCATGTTAATAGTTTGTACTGTGGCTATGGCCAGCCTGGAGTGTACACCAATGTACAATCTTATTTAGACTGGATTGAAGAAATTGTGTGGCCAAATCAATAGTTTCTTTATTCTCTCCGTCAACTTCATTCAAAATAATCAAGGATTCGCATCTTCTTTGCATTTCTCCTTGTACATGATGAATTATTATGAAGTGATAAAAATATTTCAAAGATTTCCATTGATTTTGACAGAGTTTTGGATTTAATTAAATGAGTTCTGATTTATTATATTCATTTTATGTGAGGGCACAGTCCCCACGATAATAAAATATCCACTTCTTTATTTCTTTTAGTTTTTTCACAAAATTATAACATGGGTGCCATACTTAATTTTTTAATTTGGTCAAGTGTAATAAATTAAAAACATTCTGCATTTTCTGTCATGGTTCAAGATGTTTTAAAATCCAAGGCATGTAGTAGAAAATGTTGACATAAACTGATGGAATTCCTTCGAGAGCGCACCGTCCAAAAGAAATCTAAAAAAAATATTAATAAAATTAATAAAAACTAAGAAAAAGACAGAAATTGTGAGCAAGTTGTTTTTACAAGTCCAAATTGAAAATATCGATGCTCTTCCCCGGTCACACTTAATTTTTTCATGAGAGGTCCTCCTGAATCCGCTTTGCAAGTTCCTAATTAGTGATTTAAAATATTAGTGGCTTTTATGAAACAATTATACTGAAAATAAGTGTAATACCTTTCTCTGCTTCACCCCCTGCGCAAAACTGAAATAATTTTTGAAGTACAAAATGTAGACACAAAAAAGGGAATTTTGAAATTTTTCATCACTGAAAATATTTTGACTTACCCGACTAGTGTCCAATTTTCCAGTCATTCGGCGATAAACTCGATTACATTGTTCCCTGGGTACAAGGGAAATGTTGAGAGACTGTAAATTATATGAGTAGTAATACGGTTCCAGTTCATCATCGGACTCTGTAATATTAAATGCCCAGTATATTTAATTGTGAAAATTAAATTAATTAGTCTTAAATTAATTATACCTTGACGTCCCCATCCATAAGTTGTAAGTTTATTATTGGGCCAATTATCCAGAATCTTTTCATTATTTGGTAAGCAAATTGGACGGACAAATTCTGGACAGAAAAAAAACATTGTAAATTTTTATCTGGAGTGAAAATGTAAAATAATTGAGGTTAATTACGACTAAATGGAACATCTTGAGAAAGGCGAAGAAGAGCAATGTCATTCCAAGCACTCGTCTTGACAAAATCTGGATGAATAATGACGTCATCAATCTCAATCATGGTCGTGTTGACACAATTCGTCTCATTCACTCCGGCACATTGAGACGTCAAACGACGATCAGATGTTCCAAATGCCACATGTTTCAGTGTCTGCATCGATGGAATCCCAGTCATGCATCTTGCAGAAGTAAGAACGTATCTTTTGTTCACTAAAGTCCCTGCACATCTTAGAGAGACATTTCCCGAATCACCTTTGTAAAAAATAAGATTACAATGATTGTACAATTAAATATAAAATTAAATTTTGTACCGTCAACGACTTCAATTCTAACAGCCCATGGAAATGTTCCCAAAGTCGGAAAATTTCCTCCCACTAATCTTTTCTGTCGACTCCCTCCAGAACTTTCCGTCGTCGAGTTGGTTGTCGTTGAATTGAGAGAGTTGCTGTCATTCTTGGCAAACTTGGCTGAGAATCCACTACAAAAAATGAATTTTGAATTAACTTTAATTTAATTAATTTTTTTTAAATGTACCATTCAGATAATTTTGGCAAAAGATGAAAATTTGCATGGGTTGACCAGTCTGTTGTCTCTAGTCCAGTCTTGAGCTCATGGGAAAGATTTTTGAAATTTTTAAGCCGTTGAGGAATTGGCCTTGACTTGACATCTTAAAATTTCCAGTAAAAAATTAATTAAATATAAATTGACACTAACTATTTGTATATTAAACTCAATTCACACCTGCAGCAGCTGTGACAGTTAAAGTTGTAATAATTAAAATGATTGTGGTGAGGATGAGGAGTAGAAATAAATGAGTGGACATTGTTGTCTCCCCTCTCTAAAGATGAACAGGAACAGGGACACAGAGCTGGGGAACACATAAACTGGATCAACTAACTAATTACAAATGACATTGAGACGATGCAAAAAAAGGGTTTAAATGTTGAGGGGATTTAATATTGGCGTTTGGTTTGGTGAGGACGTGTGAAGACTAAAGAGAGAGAGAGACAAGTTGTAAAGTTCAGATAGAAGGATGTAGAACATGGAAGGGGTTAGTTAATTGAGGTGAATAATTGTTTGAATTCATCTTTGTTTTTGATGACCACTTAACTCCTCATCTCTCAGCCTCCTTATGAACAGATGCAGACTAACAAGGAATTTATCATTCATTGAGGTTTTCCTCTTCTTAACTGTTTCTTACATTGAATAGATCCACCCTCAGAGACAAAGACATGCAAATTCTCTCTGGGGGGAATCTTTCCATGTACACAAAGAGTAACCCATTGTCTTGATTTCTTTGTATCCCGGCCACTTGTCCGACTGGTTCTTCTCTTCTTTTGTTTCCTTTTCAACTTTTTGTCTCTACCTTTTCTCATCTCTTCAAATCTCCCGTTTTTTCCAATCAAAAAAACTGTCCGAGTCATGGTCCATCTCTTTAAGCAATTTTTACAGCTTCCTGGTTCAAATTTTGTACAACAATTTTGGAGATTTATTCAAATGTATTTATAAATTAACATTCAAAATAAATGGAAACACAGTTTAAATGAAAGTATCTCTTTTACTATTTTCAAAAATGAATGGGATGACAGAACTTGAAATTGACAAAGTGGATGGGTGACATGTAGGACGAGGTTTGCTTTATTAATTTCTCACAAATAAGTTCAACTTTTTATTTATTATTTCTGACAATTGTGAGTTGAATTTTCTTACACTAATTGAGAGTTGAGGAACAAGACTTATTTTATATGCCCAAAGAACATGTGTTTTTACCATGTCAAAAGAGACCTTAGACTTGTTCTGTGGACTCTATTCTCCTAATTATTTATTAAATTGAGACAATGACAATGAGGTTTCATGCGAGCAAGGGACACCCCCACGACACACTTTTAAATATTTTTTTATGATTAGCCTTTTTTGACATGAAATAAATTATTTGAACCCCAGCTAAGGCTCCATATTGTCAAGTATCCAATTCATGTAATACAAAATGTTGATGTATCTAGAAAATACAAATATTTTATTATTATTTCACTCAATTTTATCAATTTAAGATTAATTAAGATTTAAGATTAATTAATTTAATTTATTCTCTCACCCTCCAGGTACCCCTTCTAAAGCACAGTGGCCATATGAGACCTAAAAAACGTCATAATAAAAAAATAAGACTATTTTTTTTGCACTTGCAAAACTCGAATACGACTAGTTATACTTACAAGACCAAATTGAACAAAACGTTCTTTTTCCTTCAATTCATCAATGGCCAATTTCTGAAACAATGGTCCTCCAGAATCTCCGCGACAGTCCCCCTAATTAATTTTTTAAATAATTACTATTTTGTTCTTTCAAATTAAAACTTTTTTTCTTACTTTTTCTGGTTCACCCCCCGCACAAAACTGAGTCAAAAAAGACAGAGTTTTAATTATTCAAATAAACTCTCAAAAAATTATTTACATAAATACCCGACTTTTGTCCAGTCTCCCAGTCTTTCGTTTGTAGAACATTTCACAGTCACTTCGAGGCATCAATGGAAGCTCAACCTCATGGAGAAGAAATGGATAATGGGTGACTCCGTCATCTAATTTAATTCATAAATTCTCAAAATTATTTACCATTAATTTTAAACAACTTTCAAAAAATGAACGAACCGTCTCCATTGGCTCGCCCATATCCAGCCACAGTGAGTTTATTCGTTTTCCATTTTTTCAGCAGTTTTTCATCCCGTGGAAGGCATATGGGTCTCGTAAAGTCTAAAATGAAAATCAAGATGACTCTTCAAAATACTAAAATTGCAATTTAAAACACTCACCATCAAATGGAACGGGTTCTGTGAGTCGGATCAAGGCAATGTCATTTAAAAGGCTTCCTGTAATGTAATCCTCATGAATAATGACGTCATCAACTTCATACCTAAAAAAATAGGTTTTATTAAAAAACTCTGTTTCGTAATATTCACTTACACTATCTAGACATCTCAATTAAATGAAAAATTATTACCGTTTTCGGTCTGTACAACCCGTCTCATTAGTTTCATCCACGCACTGCTTCAATTTACGAATATCCACTGTCCCAAAGGAAATGCTGAACACGGCGTACCCCGATGGAACTCGAGACAAACAATGGGCGGCTGTCAAGACCTAATTTACAATTATGTTGGTGTCCATTTTCCAATTAAAAAGCAATAAAACTTACATATCTTGAATTAATCAGGGCTGATCCACAACGTTCACTCAAATTTCCAGAACCACCTGAAAATTCAAATTTATTTTTGAGATGTTCATGAATCAATAAAGTTGAAAAATGGATATTGACCTTCAGTTAACTCAATTCTCCCAAGCCATGGATATTTCCCCAACTTTGAGATTTTACCCCCGACAATTCTCTTTGTTCTTGAATTTTGGGTCGTCTCATTCTTCTCATTTTTACTCATCTCCCAGGACAGACCACAGTCAGTCATGTTAGGCAAGAGGTCAAAATTGGGATGTTTTGTAAAGTCAGCTGTAGGATCCACAGACAGTTCATGAGGGTCAACCTTGAGCCCTCCATCCTTATCGTTGGTCATTTGTTTTGAACTTGTTTTCACAGCATTGGCTATTTGTAGGGGTGTTCCAAGTACAATTGTGACTGTGTGTATCATTAATACAAATTATTACTTTACAAAATGATGACCACAATTTAATTTTTAAGATTTTAGTTAATTGTACTTACCATCCATGACAGAAATGAGCCATAATAGGAAAGGACGGTGATGTTTCATAATTAAAAAGTCACTTTGATTCAATAATTGATTTGAAATTAAATGAACTCCTTGGACTGAGTAGGGATGAAGGATTGGAGACGGAACGTGTGGGACTTGTAAGAAAACTGAGCGTCATCGTCATCTCTCAAGTTCATAAAGTTAGTTGGGATCGACTTCCTTGACTCTTGACAGCCGTATTAAAATTCTCCCTTGGTCTTTCTCTGTGTTTGTCCACCCCAAACGAGTTTCTTTTACTCATCGTCAAATCCATTCAGTCTTAGATGAAAAAGAGAGAGAGAGAGAGATTTAATTCAAAGACTTTTTCTAGATTTTTATGCTAGAGGGGTCATGTGATATTTTCCAAATAAATAAAAATTATTTCAACTCTTTGGTTTTTTTTCACAAAAATTGTGAGGTCAAGTTTGATTTTTTTTATTTTCAATCGAAATAGTGATTATTATGCATGGAATTTCAAAGACTTTATAAAAATGCTATAATTATTTTTGAATACAATTCACGAGTATCCATACATAGAACATTGAAGGTAACTGGTATTTAAGTTTGTTTTGCGCTCATTTGCCATTTGTGTTATTTGAGATCACAATTAAGTTTTATTTTTTACCACCGAAACTTGAAGAAGATGCTTGAGCTGATGAAACAGAGCCTGAAAATCCTAAACCTCCCAATCCAGCATTAAACGACCCGGACTGGGCCTGGGCAGCAGCTTGTGACCCACCGAACCCACCATTCCCGAAATTACTTGACCCTGCGGCAGCATTTGAATTTGATCCACTGAATCCAGGACCGAATCCTTGACCTCCAAGACCTTTAAGAAAAATTATGAATATAAATTAAAATTATTTTGTGAAATTAATTAATTAAAATTTAAATAAATTTCTACCAAAGCTTTGACTCTGAGCAGCTGCTTGGGATTGACTTCCACCAAATCCGCCTCCAAATCCTCCATAATTTGGTCCACCACCAAACCCACCACCGCCATATCGACCACCAAATCCACCGTAACCTTATGGACACACAATAAAATTAACAACCGTGTACAGATTATTATGCTCCCCCCCCCACAATAATTAACAGTAAATTCTTACGATCACGAAATTGAGGAGCTCCCATGATTGTGGTGATAGAAAAGAGTGCCAAAATGAGGGTAATTTTAGAATCCATTTTTGTTGCAAAAATAAAGAAAAGAAATGAAAAAACTTAAAGAATTGAGTCTGAACAAAGATGTGAAAGATTTGAGAGAGAATTGAAGATGAGTTGAGATTTTATACAAGAATGGAATGATGATCAGAGTGGAGGATTCGTTGAAATGAAGTCCAAATTCAAAGAATCTCCCAATGTGATGGTCAAGAGGAAACAAAATAAAGTAGTGGCTTGTATTTAATGGGTACTAATTATACTAATACGATTCTAATGATACAGAAGAAGATGAGGTAATTGAAGGTAAAAAGAACAAAAAGCCCCTCCTCTCACTTTCAACAAAGATCCTCTTCCTTTTCGTCAGAAAAAAGAGATGCCAATTGACGGATGGCTCTCTCTCACCCCGTCAATGAACTAACATAGTTAAATTATGTTGTGGAGTCAAATTGAATTATTCATGTGTTACTTATACTCCCCACTTATTATGAATTATTATACCATTTTAATTGTCTACAAGTCCAAATAATACTACTAGAATTTCTATGTCATAATTTCGTAGAAACTCCATAACCATAATGACACAAAATAAATTCTACTTCCTGTGTACCTACTCTCAACTTATTTTGAAGATTCAAGAATCAATTCATATCATTCTTTAAAATATTGAGTAGTGTAGTTACACTCTCAAGGTTGCAAAAATTATCTTTAATTTCATCTCTATATTATGCACACTACATGCACAGACGGGAGTATAGTACGTTGGACTATGTGAAGAGATATAACAAAGTTTATTGTAGTTAAAATGTCTTCCAGCAAAAAATATTCCCTCTCTCTTCATTTCATGTACACAAACAAATTAGCACGGCAGTAATCATTATTGTAAAAATTGCACGATTTTGACTGACTTTGAACTTTAATTACCACAATATTTTAATGTCCATCACAAGTGAGGAAACTCGATCAGTTATTCCGAGTTTCCTTTGATTTAGGGAAACTTAATCGCATAGAATTTGCATCCACATTTTTTTTCCTTTATCAGAAATTCGAGTGACCATATCAATACAAATTTTATTTTACTTCAGAGTTTGCATGAGTACAGCATGATTTCAACTTATGAATGATATGCAAGTTAACCAAAGTGTCGATATTATTTGAATGTGGATTCTTTGATTCTTTTGTATAGACTCCGAAAGGGAAAGATTCGGGGGCATTGAACATGCAAAATTTTTGTTATCTCTGATAATTTGCTAATTAGTTTTCTTTCAGCTTTTTACATGAAGACTATCCCGCTTCTTTTTATTATGTTCTTTTCGCTTTCATTTTGGTTGGGAATCTAACTTACATGGCAGCTTGCTAATTTCCAGCATTTTGTGTAGAATTGCCCGAGTGCACTGATATTTGGTCACCAAGAACGTGTTGAGGAGGAACTAATTGATTGAAATATAATGGGGAAACGTGCGAGAAAATCTTTACCTGAGAAGAAATTATATGTCCATCTTAAACCACTTGATTTGGTTTTTAATTGTCCATTTTGTAATCATGAGGCCAGCTGCGATGTCAAATTGTGAGTCTAATCTAAAATAAACTTAATTGTTTTGTTATTTTCTTTACTTGGTGGTTGGAAGAATCGATAAAGAATCGGTTGAATTATTGTGAGACAAAATATTAATTACGGTATTTTTTTAAATAAAAAATGTAATAGGGACAAATCTCGGAAGACTGGGCGGATCTGTTGTAGAATTTGTGCCGAGTGCTTTCAAACTTCGATTCATGCTCTGTCCGAGCCGATTGACGTTTACAACGATTGGATTGACGAGTGCGAAATTTCCAACACTTGAAAATGACTAAATTGATCTGGATTGACCTTTGACCCACCTCGGATCTCCGTACAATGGCGCAACTAATTAATTACCATATTTTACTCATTGTCAAAAGAGGTTGTTTAAATTAATCATCCGCTTATAATTTACAGGTTGTAAACAATAAATATTACACTAATGAATAAATAAATACTGCAAAAATACTTTAAACGTAAATCAGTCTCGTCTAATTATTGTAATCAACTAATTACAACTAATTAATAAAACTGATATAAGCAAGGATGGAGCGAACTGAGATTTCTCAAAGGTGCGGGAGTCTGATTTTTGAATGTGAGAAATTTTAGATAATTTTTGCATATTTTAATTGTGGTAGTTTAGAGCTTGAAATTCGACAACATGTTACCTGTCATTCCATTATTGAATAAGATAAAGTTGGACATTCCAAGGGGTTCATGGGTTCGAGTTGATACAAAAGGTGACGGAGTCCTCGAGGGTCAAATTTATGAAAATCCAATTGTGACTTCCCGAAATCAGAATTTATTTTCCATTCAAATTATCCATGTTACAAACCTTACAAATGGACAAAATGTTTCCGGTATGCTGACCCTGTATGAAAATGAAATTGCCACAGGTAATTTTTCTCACTTTTTTTGCTAAATTAGTACATGTAATGTTGCTACATGTTATGATCCTCTCTCTCTCTCTCTTTAGTTGTCTTGAAAGGAAAAGGGGATTTAACTGAAATGCAAGCTGCCAAAGATATCAAAAAAACAAATTTCATGGAATATTGTGTGGACACTATTGTTATTTCAACCATGTACCAATTACATAATTTGGTAAATATTTTCTCATTATCTATTATTTTTTCTTTTTTACGTTTATAATAGTTCATAGCATTTTAAATTATCTGTCTGTTTGCTTTGTCTAGTTCAAGTATATGGTAGATGATGGGGTCAATGAAGTTGGCTGCTCCTTTGAATGTTTAAATGAGAGTGAACAAGTTCACTGGGTTGTCCTAACTGTGTCAAAGACAATTGTTCCTATCCATGTAGCTGAAATTTCCAAAAAGGTTGACAATCTTTGGGAGACTTTGGGAAATCATTTATTTTCAAATAACGAAATTACCAAAATTTTCTTTGATTGTGACGTTGCAACAAAATATTTATACAAGGTTCATGGAATTCACTTGAAAAATGTCTTTGATATTCGGGTAAGGAATACATTACCTATGTAGTTTCGATGCGTTCGATGACCTTATACTTAATCTATTATAGTGTAGTAAATTAAGTAAAAAAAATATGTGCCAATTTTTTCCATTCGTCTTGATTTCAGATCGCGGATATTTATACTCATGCCATGAGTGAAAAGAAAGATAATAATGTACTACAACCATCCGACTTGGAAGAATCTGCACGTGAAAACAAGAATGACAATTTAAAACTAGCAGAATTCCTTTTAAAGTATCTGGGCAACATGACACATCCAAGAGAGATTGAACTATTGAAAACTTATGATAATGAAAAATCAAGGAATCAACATTCCGAAAATCTTCTTGATGTGGTCCTATCAAATGAAAAACTTGAAGATTCTTCAAATCCAAAGAATGAACTAAAATTGTATAAAGTGATGGCTATCAAAGCAAAATTTCTTTCCTTTTTGAAGACTGAACTTGAAAAGAGAATGTTGGGTCCACTGGAAAAACTCATTAATGGTCAAATGACATTCATTATGAGCGCTGATAATGCGACGTCACACGCTTTTCTTGTAAGTTTTAAATCCTATTATTTAATAATGTAGCATTACCATTGCCTCATACAGGTTATTTCCTATACATGACTAATATGCAATATTATGAAATAATTTCAGACCTACTCATAGTTTGAGGTGTCAAGTCTTTTCATTGGAGATCCTTATAGCTGGTGTAAGCACAAAGAAACGGCTTACTTTACTTTTTTATTACTAAATTTAAAGCTGTTCATCTCTAGACGCAACCTTAGTCAGAAGAGAATAGTTTGCGTGTTTTGTATGTACATAAAGCATATAGAACAGATAGCTCTTACTAAGCCTTAGTTGATCTTTCGAACGTTTCTGGTTTTTGTGTCCTCCAGACTCCCTTGTATGTTGTGGAGGATGCTTCAAGTTTGCGAGGCGAAACTTCTCTGATTCTTGATTCTTTGTAATGTGAAAAGTCAGACAGTAAAATAATTATTTTAAATATTTAGACGCTGTGTCATTTACCTTTGTTAGTCAACATATTGAGATCTCTGTATTATGGTGTCAAAGAAGATTGTGATTCGTGAAATTAGTGACCAAACACCCTTCCCAACTTTTTCCAGACCTGACATTGTAGGTTGCTTTTCACTTGACTCAAATAGGCAATACATTGAAGGTATCTATTTACCACAATAATAAATTATTATCAATAATTATAATGTAAAGCTATGTTAGTGGCTGAATTAATTTTTAATAACAATAATTTTTTATGAATTCAAGGACCTGTCTACATTAAATATTGTCAAACATTTGAGGGCACCAAGGTAGTAAATTTCAACTTGGATGAAAATTGTGTATCAACCTCTAATGAAGAAGAAGAAGCGACTTTACAAGATACATCCGAGTTAGTTCATTTACTTTCTTGGATTCGTCTACATGAGGATGTATTTCGACGCTGGTTAGTAAACCATCTTTACTTGCATCAAATTGTTCTTTTGTACAAAGTCAAAATGAGTCTGAATGATAATTAATGTGAAATGTTTTTGTGCTCACATAACAGCCGTCCACAATTTGTGTTTTATCGTGGACTAATGTCTAAAATCCTGGGGACTCCATACGAGTATAGAGATGGATGGTCAGTTATAGCTCAATAGCTTTCAAATTACAATAGACTTGTGACCAGTCATATCAAAAATATTTTATTTGTATTATTTTATATACAGGAAAATTGCAGCAATGTACAAAAATGGAACTATATATTTAAGAAATATTGAGACCCCAGAATCAATTCAAAACAGAGTCAATTATAATGCTCAGCCTAAATTGAAAAAGTAAATCATTTCATTCGTTGTACAACACGAAAGACATTTAGTATTGTAAATATTTTGACCGCCTGCGACCTGTAAAATTTATGTTTTGTTTTTTAGAATGTCAGACTGGGGATATCACTTTGAGCACTTTCTATTGACAGGTCAGTCATTAAAAAGACTATTTTTTGTTTTATGTACGACTAAAAACTATTTCTTCTTGTCATTTGAAAACATCTAATATATTACAATGTATTTGCAATGATTAGATGATCCTCATGGAAAACCAGACCCTGTAAATTACAGTAAAGAAGAATGCAATATAGTTTACAAGGCCAAAATCAATGAACATCGAATTCTGTATGCAGCAGAGTTGGACGGTGTATGGGTTCCTCCCGGTAGTGAAATTAATGTGAAGACTAATCCAGAGAAATTGTCAGAATGCAAATTAGTGGAATTGAAAACCACTCGTTTTTTTCCTCGTGGAGACATGCCTGAAAACTTCAAAAAGTAAAGTTTAAAAAATGATAAACATTCATAACATTATTACCCCATGTTGTCATTATGAATAATATTGACTCTAATGATTTTATTTTTTATTTTTGAAGAAACAATCTCCGAAAATGGTGGTGTCAAAGCTTCACTGCCCGGATTTCAGACATTATTGTTGGTTACCGAAATGATGTTGGTGTTGTTGAAAAATTGGAAGTCATGCCCCTGGCTACATTACCGAAATTAGGCAAAGTATGTGGAGTTTTTTTAGTAATTGTTGATTTTTTTCATTATGCTCTTTGGACTAAATGCTATTTTATAAACTTGAACTTGAATAGGATTGGACCGGTACGGTGTGTTTCAATTTCCTCGACAAGTTCCTGACAGAGGTGAAGCGTGTACTAGGGGAAAATGAAGAAACAGTCTACGTATTCCAATTTGAGCCACAAAGACAACGAAATTCTAATCGTGAGATTTCAGTTCACACAGATTCATCACTACTACTATTACTACCGAATCTCTTGTAAATGCAACTTTATAATTTATTTTTGTTGTACCTTAAACCTTGAGTAACAATTTTCTTTTTTATTAGAGACACTATAATATTAAATATATATTATATTTAATGGATTATTTATTTTTTGTTTGCGTAAATGTAAGAATAATCATTTTACAATGATACTTAACACGAAGGTACAAATTCTTAGGATAAGTTAGTGAATAGATAATTTATTTATTATACATTGTAGTCGTGTGCTGTGAATTTAGAATAGCTAAAATTGAAGAGATAGAATAAATGAGTTATATAAAAATTCAAACGAAATATATTAATGTCACATGGTCATACATTTATTTATCTAATTCTGTTGGCCAAATTGTATGCTCGATCCAATCCAAATAAGACTGTACGTTTGTATAAACGCCGGGTTCAATTCCACAAAAGACACTCCCTAATGTATGTAGAGTGTTGTAAAATAATAAATTAACTATTAAATTAATTGCCAAGTAATAAAATCCTTTTATAAAATAAATACCAAATGAAACCAATCCAATGACATAGTAAGTACAATGGTCAGTCGAAAGAGTTGCCGGTCCTCCCGAATCCCCCTAAATAATTTTTTTGTAAGTAATAAATAAGAGTCTTGGATTCAAGCAATAGTACATCTTACATTACAACTGTCTTTGTTGGTATTGCCTAAGTCACCAGCACAAAATTGAGATCTCAGAATTCCATCAGGGTAACGTAGTTTTTTATCCGGTTTTTTGTTATACGTGTCCTCGCATGTTTTTTGTGGAAGACGAGTCAAATGAACAATTTGTAAAATGTCACTCTGAGATCCTATCAAAATGCATCAAAAATGAACTTTTAATTCTAGGCAAGCATATAAAATGACTCATTTTTTGTAACCTCCATTCTCAACCAATCCCCATCCTGTGACCTGAGTTTGATTAAGATTCTCTAGTCTGTCCTTTGGATTTGGTAAACAGGCTGGAAGGATTGACCTGGATAATTTAACTTTAGTCTTTAGTTTTAGTAAAGCAATGTCATTATACACGGATGATTTTTTGTAGAGAGGATGAGGAATTATTTGTTTGACAGGCACTATTTTTTGACCGTTGTCAACTTCTAATGATAGTCTGACTGTTCCTAGAAGAACTCTTTGCACAGGACCCAAGGAGGTTGGATTGACACAGTGAGCTGCGGTCATGACAGTGTCTGGAGAAATCAAAACACCTTAAAAATAATGATAGAGTAGACAATTTTATACATGTCTCATCTCAAAATGTTAACGCTTGAAAATAAAGTTTCAAAACACCTCCACAGAGCCATTTTTGATCTTTCAGAATGCCAAATCCTAAAGCCGCCTGAAATTATATAATATACAATTTTCATTTCTACAAATGTAAATATGTCTCGTCCATATATGAGGTAGTAATGATAGTCAACTTAACTGATGTGGAAATTCCTCTTGATTTGCATCTCTTCCACCCATTATTAATTTCGTTGGCAGTTTTTTACAGTGAACTTGACTAGTTGATCTTTGTGTTTGAAATTCAAGAGGTAGGAATGGAATTGGTCGAATTTCTTCGTCGTTTCTTAAAATTGTCTGGAATTCCTTACATTCTACGTGTAAATGTAAACAAATATAATGTTTTAATCATCTCTCAAATGTTTTTGGTGCTTTATGTGAACTACTTAGTAATTATTAATTAATTACATACTAATTACTAATTAGTATGTAGTACTTTTTGCACTGATTCTCTCCTCAGTTGGACAACAAGTTCTTCTCATTTTTAAGACCTTGTCCTGACGTTGACAACTTTGAAGGTCAACGCTGACCCCTGATCTTAAGTCAGAGATTGCGGATGGACAATCTTGAAGAGATTTACATGTCCCTGCCAATTGATAACCTCCCTGAGTTATGACACAGGGATCCTCTGTTTAAAAAAAATTGACATGACAGGCTTGACAGATTTGTAATTATTTATAAGACATATAGAGAAAATAAAGACAAGTTTACCTGAGCTTGAAATGGTCAATAGTACAATGATCCAAAATAAACAATAAAAAATAATCATTGCACTAGTCCTAAGGTTATAACTACCTCCGACATAAAGAACTTACTACAACTCTACTTGTTTAAGCTACACACCTGAAAATACTATGCGTAATCCATCATGACATTCTAAATAATTTCCATAATCATCTTTTAATTGTAGTTTGAGTAATTAGTGATAAAAAATACACAGTAATTAGTTAACTATGCAATTAGAATCATAGAGAGGTTTTCTGGAGGGAAATTTCGCCGACAATTTAAAAAAAAGAATAAAAAGAATTGTGAATTGATTTTTATTTTGTTCTCGTTTTGGAAGGTCAGAGGTTGATTGACAGTCGGTGAAATGGCAGAAAAGTCCATCCGAGATGTTTTTGCTTGTTATCAAGAGTCAATGAAAGCGGAACAAGACGTCAGAGAGGTAAATTATTCCACATTGTGGACCACAGTCAGTTTTCAGATATTGAATAGAGTCTTTATTAAAGACAATAAAGTTAAAATAAAAATGCTTTAATTTGTTTTTTTGTCAGAAAATTTGGGAGACAACTCGAGAGGTTGAGAGATTCACAAAAACAGTTCTAGGTGAGATTTACTCTGATTGTTATTTAAAACAGATTGTTCACACAAGTTTTGATTTTGGTTCATTTTTGTAGCTGTTTTGCAGAGAATTCATCAAGACACTTCAACTGACAAGCGTAAGTTTTTCGGTGTCGACTGTTATGGTCAATTAATTAACTAAATGATTAGCACAATTATTTTGAAGAGTTTTAATTTTAATTTACAGTAAAGACAATCACAGAGGAGTGTCGACAGAATTTGAGTGACAATGTAAAACCATTGCTCGCCGTCCTGAATGAAAAGGGTACTTAATTACTTGTTATTTCAAGGCATAATCTACGACCGATTAAATAAAGTATACTAATTGAACACATTTGTCTCAAAAGTTCCTCATGGGGAGTACTATCGATTCCACGATATTTGGCGTTTCTGCACGACCAAATTATCCTTCGCAGTGTCGTTGATTTACTATTTGGAGACTGATCAAGTGGCTGAACGGAATATAATAGCAGACGTATTAGGCTGTTAGTAATGAAAAATATTATGTAGAATGGGGTTTTCTTAAACTGTCAGATTTTAATAATGTAAATATTTTTTTAGTGGCAATGAGTCTCAAAGGGGAAGATGGGTAAGAATCCTAGTTTTAGTCTTTATTTAGTTATGACACAAGTATTAAAGTATTCATGTCATGATGTTTTTTCTTGAATTCAGAGACGTGAACATCTTTCTTGACTTGGATGATTATCTTCAGGGGTTGCTACAAATGGCCTCAGAGCTTTCTCGGTTTGCAGTGAATTGTGTGATTACCAAAGGTAATAAAAAGATTTCCATGAAT
>JAQIVZ010002017.1:0-24909 GCA_034700945.1 Arrhopalites spinosus
ATCGCAAGACGCAAAAAGTTCTTAAAATTAATTTTTACCCCTAGTAGAAATGTTCAAAATGGTCAAAAAATAAAAAAAAATTACAAGGTGCCGTTTTCACTGTGGGGTTTGTAAATACGCACCCCGGAAGGTAAAGTATGATTTCACATGACCAGAAAACATGTTCCTTATGATGTCAGCTACAACTGAATTTTTTCAAAATTTTCCATCAGAGGGCGTCTGTATTATAAGATGTTTCCTAAAGTGACCCCTGGAGGTCATACAAAGGTTCAACAAAATATTTTGTGTCATTAGGAATGTTAATGAGGTCCTAATAGTACTTTTTAGATGTCCAGCTTATTTTTCGGATCGAAAAATTTTTTTGGTATGTTTGAAATTGTCAAAACAAAATTGATATAACTGGCGGTGGGAACCCGCCAATTTTGTGGGAAGATTGATCGACCAAAAGCTGACCCCACTTATGGACGTGCTTTGTGCCAAGTTTCAGAATTTTTCATTGAGTAGTTGTTTTTTGCCAGATTTTTGAACATTTAGACATTTTCATTGCATTTTGATATAAAATCGGCCACGCCAACACACCTGGCGGGTTGGTTTATCACTATCATTGCGTGATATTTCACGGATGGACGCAGTTTGAGCTGCTCAAAAAGTGAGCGAATGAAAAATGTCACGTGTCGTCATCGACTCTATGATGACAGTGTTCCAACATATCGTTCAATTGAAAGTTGCGTTTTTTCAACTGTAACGACCTCTAGCGGCAAGACCTGATTTTAAAAACAATTTTTCGTTTCCAGATTTGTAATCAGGACACTCAAATTAACTTTTGTAAGGGGGTTTGAGGTCAACATTGGTTGTTTTCTACTTTCTTGAAAAGTTCATGTTTTTCAACTTTCACGCCCCCTGGCGGCAAAAGTAATTTTTTTCAGTGAATAAAATAGTCAGATTCGTGATCGGCGTAGTCGAATTGACGTTCAACCCAAATTTAGAAGAAATTGACCTGGGCCCAAAAACGGCCCTTAGTGCATATGGTTCTTTATCTGAGACACTCAGCATATTTCTCAACACTGACGAGTAAATTGGATCACATGGACTCAAGGTGCCTACAAAAATTTCGAGACCGTCCACAATTTTCTTCAAAATTGGCCACAATTTGTTGTCCTCGGTCAACTTTTCTTGAATTGCATACTGGACAGTTCGATGGATACAATGGGACATGTCATCAGTGAATTGTATCATGGAATATTTAAACAAAAGGGACAATCCTTGTTCGATGAGGTCATCTTCTTGAATTGATTTCATCAGGGAGTGGATCATTGCCAGTGGGATAATTGCCAGTGGGATATTATCGAAGTGGAGATAAGATAAAATTTGAATTATTTCAATCGCCACATTCCCCACCGGATTGGCGGCCACTTTGTCGAATGTATTGTTCCACGTGGTCATGACTGTCGTTTCGTATTCGGTGTAGTGTTCTTGATTAAAATAATCCCGCCTTTTTTCTTGAAATTCGTCAATGTAATCTTTGATGGTGAAGGGTAGGGTGCTGGTAAATTTTCGGCGGCGATTTCCTTGGCGAATAAAAGCGACGGCTTGTTGAAGGGCGAGCGGGAGATGACCCAAAATTTGGGCTAAATTTGATGCATCGTCACGGTCAGAATCGAATGGGTCAATGAACAAGGCCTTGAAAATAAATTGAATACTTTCATCCTCACTAAAAACATCCAAAGGGTACACATTTTCAGTCAAATGAGGACCCCAATCTTGATTCCTCGATGTCACCAACATGGCGGGGCAAGTAAGGGACTGTTGGCGGAGCGAGGAATAAATTTTTTAATACTTTTCGAAATTTCACTGGACCCTTTGGGTATTGGTGGCTCATGAAAAGTCTCAGCATTGTCAAAATCCAAAAGAGTTTTTCTGGTCAAAAGTTGTTGATAAACTTGATCTACAATTTCGTCAATTTTTTTGAATTGACCCTCAGGATTCTTTGAACAATAAAAATTCAATTAAATTAAATTTTTTAAAAAATATTAATTCTTAATTAAAAATGTACCCCCAATTCGATCCCGAGTTCTTGAGCCAAATCAGAAAATGATTTAGTGAGAGTGGTCTCATTTTCAGCATTGAGCCAAATTATATTTTCATAAAGATGGCCAAATTTTGAAATGTCCGTACATTCGCGCCGTTTCTGTCTTGCCGATTCCTCCAAGTCCACTAATTATTTTTAGATTGGACAGGATGGTAGATTTTTTATTCAAATGAAATGCATTGTGGAGTTTATGAAGATAATCCTCGCGACCTTGAAATGACTTGACGGGGTGACGATCATTGAACCAGACACTTGGTTTTATAACTTTTGTATAATTGACAGTAAAAATATTGCCCTGATTGACGAGACTGTTCACAGCCCTAATGTCACTCATGTCATTACTCGAGTGGGCCATTTTGGAAGACTCAGAAAAAAGAAGAATTAAAAATATTAAAATCGTTCAATTTTAACTCTAAAGAATATTAATTTTATGTGAAATGTAAAGGCCATAAAAATTAAAACTAAAAGAATGTCCGATTATTTCTACTTGAAGCATGACAAACTTTACTGATTAACTTCCACAATCGGTTTTAAAAGGGAGCTGAATAAAAAAAATTCACAAAATGAGTTTCAAGAGTGATTAAATCGAGGCCTAAAGTTAATTATGATGGTGACATAATTGTCCTTGACTGTCTACCAAATTAAGATTAGATAAGCCAAATATTCAAATAATTATCCTCGTGATAAATGAGCTTTACCTTTTGATTAAAGTATTGACCTGGATAAATTTAATAAAATTAGTTGATGTCAAATGTGAAGAAAAAATATAATTTTGTTTATTCAAATTAATTGACAAGTAACTAGTTTTGACTACTTCCCCATAAATTCCCAAATTCTTGTAAAATGAACTCACACAAAATAATTAAGCTACCAAAAAGCTGAAAGTGGTGTCAAAAATAGTTTGCAAAGCAGTTAAAAGAACTCCCCTGTCAACAATGTACATGCCCGCCAATTTCATTTGTAATTTCGCTAATTTCCTATTCCCTTCATTCAATCTCCCCCAAACTTGTCGACTCTTCAGCAAAGCCGTCAAAATATTACTGGAACGATAATGAAAACTGGCTCCATTTGTAATCCCCACAATTAACAACAAAATAATGAAACTCCCCGCCAAAATGAAAATCAAAGCCAACACTCCTCTCATTCTAATTGCTCCATAAATACAAAATGAGGTTGCCCAAACAGCAATTAATTTAGCTACGGGTAGTAGAAAAGGACAAAAAACAGAATTAAATTCTTTTACTAAAATTTGTAAATATTTATAAGGTCTAAAACCCGCTCTTCCATCTCACTCATTCATGGTTCGTCTTGAATCCAAAATCTAGCAAAAAAATATTTACAATTTAAATTAAAATTCATAAATTAACTAAAATATTTAAAATAATCAAAAAAAAAATACTCCATCTGTTCCAAAACTGCCAAAGCCGAGTAGACGACAACAAAAGCTGAGGATGCCCACAAGCAAAGACAGAACATAAACATCCAGTAGACATATGTAGGCATGAATTAGTAGGGAAGGCGGGAAGAGGAGCCATCTTAAAAATCCGGATTTGGGTAAAATCGAGTAAATTAATTCAGGTGAATTGACATGGAATAGTCCACTAATTATACAAATAATGGCCACCATATTGGATCCATAGAAAATCATGCTCAGTAGTAGTTCACACTGCTCCATCATTTTGGGTGAGTCGCCCCTCTTCCCCATCTTTTTTCTACCCGGGGCATGCGTCAGGGTCATGCAAACTTTGGAAACCATTTTCAAAATTAAATTTCCGAAAAAAATCGATTTTCAATTTTACTTACCATCTTCCCGGCTCATTAATTTGAGAAAGCGTATTATGATACCAGGCAGAGAGTCCATGACGAGGATAAATGAAATGTGATCGATTGGAATGAAGGAAAAACACATTATGTTAAATTGCATGAAAACCTTGAGAACAAGACTTGACCCCGGGTCAGTCATGACGTGATGGTAGCGAGCCAGCAAGAATCCAAGGTAGATGAATGAGACGACAACGTTGAAATACCAAAGAAGAATGTGTTTCCAATTTTTTATCATTTCCGGTCCCTTTTTCTTGTCATTCCACTTGTACGGATGAAAATGACAGAGTGGCCCGTACACTACGGACCTTTGGAGTAATGACAAGAGGCGCGGGGTAATTAAAATCATTTTGGAATAATTATTTTTGATATTATTTTTTAAATTTATATTTTCTTCTTCCAAATTTTTTTAAAGGAGTAGGAAAAATAGTGATGGCGAGTTTTTCAGAAATAAAAATAAAAACTCTGAGCTTGAGCTTATGGAGTACATAATTCAGAGAAACTTTTTAACATGAATTATAAATAAAATTAAAATATTTTTATTTGATGAAAAGTTCAGTCGGGTAGGGCTGTCGAATTTTTTCTTTCTTTTTGTTTTTTCAAATGACCCTCAATATATTTTTAAAAAAAGTTCAATTTTACCTTTTTGTCTTTTAGTTGAACGAGAAATATGGGTGAAATAAAATTTTCTTGTCGAGAGCAAGCGCAATAAATGAAAACTAGTTTTTACGTATGTTGGTTGACATTTACGAATTGAAAATAATGTCAAAGTTCACCTCACGTGAATAGTTTTTGGGTTGGAATTCTAAATAATTTGGACGCTTATGTTAACCTGTAACTCCTGGGAACATTTTTGGTATGGGCTTGGTATGATTACGTTGTACGTGTTTACGGCATTAAGGAGAATGACTCATATTTAAATAATGAGGCCTTTAAAAAAATTGTATTAAATTTTCCAATGCAGTCCAATGTGACTTACCAAAAAATTTGACTAGTTCAAGTTGAAATATGGAAAATTTCTTAATCATGTTCATTCCCAATTCACTTAACTAGAATTTTCCTTGTACTTTTTCGCATAATCATTTTTTGAAATAATTATATTTAATATTTTTTTAAAAAAATATTTACTTCAAAATTTTCTTCAAGATTTTTGAACAAACATGCAAATTGCCGGTTTTAATTTTTTTCCATAACGCCCATGCGGCCATGATGTGTACTTAATTGTCATAAAAGATTATGTTTTTATCATCAACACCAACAATGTTATTTAAAAAACTAAAGTTGGGACACTTGACTATTCCCTAGGCTGTATTTCTTATCAATAAATTTTTATTTATTTTTTGTTTTTCAAGCTTTTTGGCGGTCCGGTCATGACCCCATTCTGAGTTGAAAAAAGTAATATCATTTGAATTATAATAATTTATGGAACTTTAATTACGAATTGAAATATTTTAATTGGGATTGAAGCATTTCCTTCAAATCCATGAAACTTGGCCTGTCTTTGGGACTTGCGTTCCAACACTTTAGCATTATTTCATATCTAAAACATTTTCAAAATGAAAAATTACGTAATTAAATACAATTTTATTATGTGCCAATTAAAAAAATTTGAAAAACCCGCACATTCTATTTGAAGCCGCTTCGGGTCGCGCCATACGATTCCCATTGTTGAGGTAAGTCCATGCGGAGAAATTAAATTCTAATACTTCTGGGTAGGGTACTGAGCCCAAACTGAACCTGAGAATAAAATTTGAAATAATTGGCACCAAATATTAAATTGGCTACTGAAAAATACTCACAACTCCCACATACAAATTCCGAAAGACCAGACGTCTGATTGGATAGAAAACTCCAAATCTCGTAGGGATTCCAATGCCAGCCATTTTAAAGGGAGGGGACACTATAAAATGTTTGAATTTAAATATCCCTCCCATTAAATTATGATTTTCATTTAATAACAAACCTCTTTAGTTTGAACATAGATGGCATACTGTGCTTGCAATTGTTTGGAGAGTCCAAAATCCCCAACTTTTGCAATTAAATCATCCCCAAGTAAAATATTTCGACAGGCCAAGTCCCCGTGATAAATCTTTAAATTAATTTAATTTTGTGTTTAAAAATACGCGTCATTTTTAAAATTGCCAACCTTTAAAGAAGCCACATATTCCATCCCACAGGAAATTTCCATGGACCAACGTATCAAGTCTTGACTACACAATTTATTTGTGGTGGCATTCTCATAAAAGGTGGCACTACAAAATTTAAATCTGGCGGTCATTTTTTTAGTTTCAAATTTTACCGTTTTATACCTGTCAACTGTCTTGTACTCATCATTCTCAAGTTGATTGACAAAAATGTCCCGACGTTTTTTCACGTAGTCGAGGAGATTTCCGTTGGAACAAAATTCATAAATGAGGTAGACATTCCCTACAATTTAAATGTCAATTTAAATATTAATTGTCAACACTTAAATGTAATTAAAGTTACGTTTTTTAATTCCAACAGTGGAGGCGCCAACGAGTTGAACAATATTTTCATGGCGGCCAACAAACGACATTATTTTTAATTCTGATAAATGACTTTTAAAATGTGTTAAATCTGTCCCCGGTTTCAATGACTTGATAGCGACCTTTTGACCCTCAACACTTCCTTTTGTGACAAGGCCAAATTGACCGGATCCAAGTATTTTGGAGTCTAATTACAATTAAATTATTTAAATTTGAATATTAAAATTGTCACCTGACACCCACCAAATTCAATATTTTCCAAGGGTATCTCCAATTGGGAGTTGTAAGGCAAGAAGAAGGCCACATTTTCAGTCCCGGGATTTTCCCCGCCATTCATAAATTCCTCAATATGGTAATCTGACAAATCATCATTTTTAGCGCGTAATTTTTGAAACAGGAACATCATACAAGTCATCACAATTGTAAGTGCAGCACAAGAGACACCGATAATTATCAAGGATTCTGTAAATATTCAAACGTGTTGGCGGCATTTAAAAATTTCACAAAAGGAATTTCGAATTTTAAAAGTACCGCTAAAGTCTTTCGTAGTTGAACAAGAATTTTCCTTTTCAAGAAATTGAGTACACTCTTTAAAACTAATGGTTGAAAATGCTTTTGCGCCATCTCTGGTGGTACCAATACAAGTCAAATTTTGAGCGGGACATTCATTTTTAAGGAACTTGAGCGCGCCCTCTTGTGAGCAATTGTAACCAAAATTGACACTAGCGGGAATTTCATTACACAAATCCTAAACAAGATTTTCAAAATTTTCAAAATGTGAAAAATGAGGCCAAACTTAAAAAAAGTTACTTGTCCTTGGTCAGTAAACCACGTGAGATGGGCGCCATATTTATTTTCACAAATAAATTCCAGATGATGATGACTCCCTCTGTCGCGTAAATGAGCGCAATGTATCGAAGTGTCGACAGTTGGATTTGCCACTGTAAAATAGAAGTTGTACATAATTTACAAATTTCAAATGTGACCACTAAAATATACCAAGGATGCTAAAAACTTGATCGACATGAATGAAATGATCCTTCATTGTACGCATTCGATTCACGAAAGCGCGGCAAATAATTTGTACGGGGTGATTAAATTGTCCTTGTTTGATGAACAACGTGGAGGCAATATTCTCATCTGTAAATTAATTGTATTTAAACCAATTGCAATTAAAAAATGTTTAGTATGGTCCTACAGGCCATTTGAGGAGTCACGAAATTCGCTTTCAAGGGTTCCAAACTAGTCCCATTTCCATTTGAGCGATCGACAAACCATTTGAGGGAATATCGTGGGAGTGTTGAGAAGAGAAAGCGCGGGCCAGAACAAATCAAAGTCCCATTCGTTCCCGTATAAATTTCAATATTTTGGCGCCCATTATTCCAAGAATTAAGTCGCAAGTATTTTTTGTATGTTTCATTAATGGAATTTTCCACTGTTAATAGTTCTATAAAATAAAATGGAACGAGCAATGAATTTGGCGCCTTAATAATTTAAATTACCCATGCCCTCCGATTGGTCCTTCCCGTTAGCCCAGTGTTTGGGTAGGAAGGGAACATAGTAAAATTTTAACGAATTTTGACAAATTATGAGTCCCGGGTTTGCAATGGTCAACTTGCTTTCATTGAATTTTGTCCCATTGCAAGAATCGTTTAAAATTCCGCGGAATCGTTTTTCCTTGAAAAAATAATTGTTTAAATCAATTTAAATTGATTTTGTTAAATTAATTTAAATATATAATTATAAATTACAGAATATTTTTGAAACAGAGAATTTTCACAGGTGGAAATGTTGCCGCAGCAAGTTTGAAATTGGGGGTCAAAAAAAGATGACATGGACGTCCTACAACGACAGTGGCCATCTTGGTCTACTGCCAATTCCATTGAGTCACACGTGACTTTAGTCCAACTCATATTGGTTGAATGTACTACCACACAAAATTTAAAATTGGCGCTTTTTTAAATTATAATAATAAATACCTTGAAGCCATTCGGCGGGATTGTGGCCACATTTAAAAAATGAGGCATATTTTTGAGCCTTTTCTTCATTGCTACAACGAATCAAAATGATGGGGCCATTTTCTCCTTTTTGTGCAAGTTGAAACAAATTTTGAAATTGGGTCAAGTCGAGTTGTTCCGTACATTTTCCATTTTCTCTCAATTTATAATTTTTGTCCCATTCAGTGCGTACTCCACACCCATGTAATTTTGAAATGTACCGCCGCCAATTTTTTATTGTCTCATTATTTTCCTAGAAAATCATTTTTTTTTAATTGTGTGATTAATTAACAAGTGAATCTCTTACATTGGAAACCTCAAAGGACCACGTGAATTGACTGCTCGGTCCATGACAAGCCAATAAAAAATGGCCACCTTTTTCCATCTCAACTCGTGAACTTTTTGTCGGGTTCTCTGTCTCTGTGAAATTTTGAAAATTATTAGCCCGCCCAATTTTAATTTGACTAGATAAAACAAAAAGTGTCAAAATGAAGGTCATCATTTTGACCGTGTCGTTTTCTTATTAAGAACAATTTATTTAACTTTGGACTAAAATTAAAGTTAAACTTTTCTCGTCTTACTGACGTCATAGCTTTTAACCGTTTTGGAAAAGGAAAAAAAAAGTTAAATTACTTTAAATGTCCAAGTTTAACCACATAAAATTATAGAAAGACACGCCACTCGACTCACACAAAACGGAAGTGCCACCACAAGTGGAGTTTGGGTTAAATTATTTTAATTAAGTGTTCTCCATAACTTTTGTAAGTTATCAACACATGGACATTTTCAGAATTAGATCCTGTTTGAAAAATTTGTCTTAAAATAAAACTCTCGTGACATGGATAGGAAATTCCTGTCAGGAATTAAAATTAAATGAAAATTAATCGCGATTAAATCACTTGTATATTTTCTATATAACTTTTAATTTTATTTAACCTTAATTAAAAATTTATCAATCTTCAAAATTAAGATTATTGACTTGAAGTCAAAAAAGGTGGTGAGGTAAATTAGTCTTGAATCTCAAAATGTGTATCAAATAAAAAAATGATTATTAAGTAGTGCACAATTTTTCAAAAATATTTTTCAAAACTTTTTTTTGTGAAAACTGGATTCAAAGTTGAATCCAAACTTCTTTAAAACTGGGTAAGATACTTTACAAATTGTCATCACTAGTACAACAAACCAGAAAACGTCATATATTGTTTTCAGTGTTTTGTCATTTTGACATTTTGCTCTTACATCATAGATCATACAACAATCCAGAGAAAGTGCTGACTGGGTTAATTTCCTTGAAATCTGCTATCGATTAGAAAAGTGAAGGTGGCTAAGCTCCAGCCACCCATGACAAAATAAAAAATGGATTTGACGAGAGAATTTTCCATCTTTCTCAATTTTTCCAAATTCCTTTCGTCCATTTTATTTTGGGCATCCCATTTCCAAACTTTTGGGTCATATTCCTTGCGTCCTCTAATCTTTTCAGAATTGGCCATAAAGCGGTCCAGACTTGCCTAAAAATGTAAAAGTCCAGAGGTCACAGCTTGGCCATAAGCTTTGACAAGAAATGCCAAATTGGGGGAGCTAAAAGCCCACATGGCTGTTGTAAAATAAATGGATGGTTTAAGTACATAATAATTTATTTCATGTTTGGCGCTCCACTGCAATGCAAATTCATTTCGTAAATCGAATGGAACCAATAGGGCCTCCCTATCCTTTGATTCATCGAATTCCACTAAATTGAGCCAGTGGTCCAAATTCAAAGTTAGAATTGGGTCAATCTTGTCCTCTTCGCCATTTGTGGCTTTCAAAACTCTACCGGTACGATCATGTTCAAAGTGCGTAAATTTACAACCGAATTGAACCAATTGGGTCAAATTATAGTTGATAAAATTGACACCAGGGACAAGGGCGGTGCTCTTCAATTCCATGACGTACAATTGATTACACAGGAACCCCACCATCACCCAAATTGTAAAAATATTGACCGCCGTCTTTGTTTCAGAATTTGGATCCAGAATGGGGTCAGAATGGAGAGGATGCTGGTGGTGAGGTCACTCCCAAGTTTGAGGACAAAACGATGAATCAGAATGGCAATGTAAATTAAAAGACCAATCAGAGCCCAGAGGGAAGGTGAAAATGGGAGGGATATAGACCAGAAGGGAGACTCCATTTTGAAAACGGTTTCTGGATAAATTATCCCGAAATACTAATCCCACATTTTGACCAAGTGGTCAAATTTATTGTACTGATTCGGGTTTTTACAGTCGCTACAGTACCCCATCATGGTACCACAAATTTTATTGTTGTAACCAAGTCCAATATTGAGACCAAATTGAATGAAAATGTTGAGACCACTCAAAAATTCTTTTACCAATTTTAGTCTTGGGATCACCACAATTTTCTCCTTTAGCATACGCCGATACTCCCAATCCAGTGATCCGCTTTGAATGACCTCATCTATGCCACTATGGCCATGTCACATCTTCACATGACCTAGAAAATGTTTTGAGCGTTGCTCCATCATCAATTTTTTGAGCCATGTCAAAGATTTTCTTGACCCTCCAGACCAAATCACTGACCGGCTCACATCCAACAGAATTTGTTTGGCCCATAGTTGACGACCAACTATGTAAGGGTCAAGAATCCAAGTTGACCTCATCAAAAGTACTTCCACTCCACATTCTTTTAATGGACAATAATGAAACCCAATATGTAACAAATTAATGGGAGCAAAGATCAACTCCCACACAGTTTGATAATATTTAATTGAGGTCAAAGTCAATTGTGGGTCATTTTGAGGGTGGAATGTGAAGGTGAGAATGAGGTCATGAGATACATTTCGACTTTTACTTTCTCCATATTTCTTCATGAACCAGAACAGGAGCCTGTGTAAGTTTTTGGGAGAGGTGGAGATGATGTAGTCAATAATTAAATGAATGCTGGAGGCCTCAATAAATTTTGTTGTATCGTTGGACCCACACAAACTGGTCAAATTTTGGAGGCAGAGGGTCCGCGGGATTTTCAATTTTTGAGTGGTGGCTAAAAATTTGGGGAATATTTCCCCAATGGAGAAAGTGTGAATTGTTATTTTGGATGATTCAAAAAATTTCAAAATGCACTCTACATTGTTTCCATTTTTATTTGTCCCTGAATTCTCACAAAAGGAGGGATTGTAAGATTGAATAAATTGTAAGGGAATGAAGGCGGGAATGATTAAATGGAATAATAATTTCATTTTATATTACCGACATTAAATAAATTATGCTGACAATAGTAACATTTATGAAAAAAAAATGATCAGCTTTGAACAATACCAAGGGAAAAAATTGTGATGGAACATTTGCTTGTTCATATCCATTTATAGAATCAATATTAAATTTTAACAAGCTTTCAAGCTAACAGTGTCCACCAATTATTTTTGTTTTTACGAGAATTCCGTCTTATTTTAATGCATTAAGAATGCAAAGCTTTTTTTATATTTTTTAATGGGGATTAAACTAGAGAGAAAAAAGTGGAGGGTATTTTTTGGAAAAATTGGAATTAAACAGCAAATGAGCAAACAAATCATTAGCCATGATGACGTCAAGAATTTTATTTCCATTTCTTTTTATTTATCTCGGTTCTCAATTTTTGAAAAAAATTATTTTGATGACTAACTCAAGTTAAATTTTAATGTACTAAATTAATACTCAATTTAGAAAATAAATTAAAGAGTGTCCACCAACATGAAATGAAAAATGATATCCGGAAGATTGCCCACATGGAAGATTGCACACGGAAGATTGCCCACAGAGGATTGCCCACACATACGATTGCCCACACATACGATTGCCCACAAGAAGATTGCCCACAGGAAAATTGCCCACATAGAGAGTTAGTCATGAAACGGTAACTTGTCACAAGTACAATTGAACACTTGACAATTGGCCACTTTTTACTTTTTACAATTAGTGACCTCAAAACCTCGTCACTGTCGACCATCAGGTCGATTGATTCATTCTTAAGTGAGTTGGATTATTTAAAGAAGGTTAGAATGGCAGCGGAAACGAACCCCGCCCGAAGGGCGGTAGAAATGAGGAAAGTAACCCGGGCGAAGCCCGGTAGGAACGAGGAAAAGATCCAAATTTTATTTTTCTATTTTTCTTTTTCTGATTTGTTTCTCTATTTTTTTCTAAACTTCAATTTTTCTAACTTGGGACATTTATAACAATTTAAACTATAACAAATAACTTTTATAACAAAATTCTTTTTATAACACGGGACTTTATAACTTCCAATTTCTATAACAAAACGACTTTATAACTGTGGACATCTTTTTTGTTGTCATTTACACAGTCATTAAGACAAAATTTTACGTTTTGAATAAAATGTTTAATTTATTTTCATTTATTTTTGTTATAACAAAAATTTCACAAATAAAATTGTAAGGGATGGGATGAATCAGAGTCGTAGAAAATAAAACTAGAGAATATTTCCATGACCGAGAGAATCCAAAACTGACCCTCCACGCCCACCTCTAAAATGCCTCGAGGACCCTCCCCTCCCCTCAAGAACCTTGATGACATCTTTAATTATACGGCTCAATTGATGGAGTTGATTATTTATTCCTCTGTCGTCTTGATCGGGTTGCAGACTTTGTTGAACCCATTGGTACTGAGAGTTGTAATTAGTCCACCCAACGGTCTAAAATATTAATTGAAAGTTAAATTCAAATTATTTTTTTTTCAATTAATTGTATTTATTTTACCGTGTCTAAAATGGCGGCAAATGTAATGGCCGCTACGATGACAAAAAAGAAATTCATTTTTTTAAGTTGTGCACGTGTCTCAAGCAGTCTCCTACTGAATGAAAGGAAAGTTTTAAAATGTAGGTACTAAGTATACCAATTTTTTATTGCCCATTCAATTTATATTGCATGTAAAACATGGTGTACATACGCCGAACATTAAGCTTTTAAAATTACGAGAAACCAACTAACATGTTTGTAAATTGGGGATCCATTTTTTTGGGCGGGGTAGTTTCAAAATATTGTAATAATTAAAATAAATAATGTACAAGTTCAATAATTAAAATTAAAGATGTCATGAATGTTAAAAACATTATGAAAACTTTAAAAAACTTTGTATAAGATTTGTAAGAGTACAAAATGCATTCTAAAAAATGTTTTGTACAGTCAAGGACACTCCAAGGATTATTTTGAGCCCTCATACGTGGAAATCAATCGAAATTCTCAAATTTTTACGGGAAATGGCATATTTTGCTTACAAATCTTTAAAATTTCGGAGCTCACTCACTTTGCGCTCCTAATGGTGATTGGTGAACTTGGTAAAATAATGAAATGTCCACAGCTATTTAGTAATTTAAATCTTGATTAATTTAATTTATCAACCGTACAACTCATTGCCTGTCACACAAACTCAAACAAAGGCGAACTTTGAAATGGGTCAATTTTCATTTTGACCTTTTAAAACCACATTTTGTTCTAACAATTTAAGCATGTAGCTCCTCCCACCCCATCCCCATACAATTGACGGCTAACTTCAAATTTATACAAGTCCATTAAATAAAATTAAGTTTAACCATAGCCCTTATACATAACATATACTAAAGTATAGACATGCTATGGTTTAACTATAATGATACACACATGTCCCATTTTTTGGAAAAATGTATTTTATTTTATTTATTTTGTGGTTACATGGTCAAATTCTCTTGACTAAAATTTATTAAGGGACGGGAACTGGACAAAGAATAAAATTTCAACTTTTTATTCAAAATAAAATCAAATAGTCTCAAAAATTAAAGAAAAAATGAACTTACAATTAGTCATTATGCTTACAAAAAGTTTGATCACGTGTCAAATGATTTGCCTAAAATTGGCCATTTATCTCAACGTCCTCCCTATCAAAATTGACCCCACGTCGCAGCCCTTCAAAATGGCGACGCTGGTTTTATTACTTATGGCTTGCCTACGCATCTCTCCGTACTTGTCAACAAATTGTCTGTATAATTTTAACTGTAGTTTTTAATTGGGATAATACAAATTTAACTGAATTTCTTCTTAGTCTCGCTTTCACGTTGAAATCAATTGGGGCTATTTATTTTAGTTACAATTTTTTCATTAAATATCGGGCAGACAACATTCTCATTTTTAATTTTCCCAATTGGACTGAAATGGAGCTGACGAGTAATGATTCAATTAGTATAATTTGGCGGAAATTAAAACTTCAAGATTTATTTACAATAATTCTTCCGATCCCATTAAATTTAATTACTGTGGTTAATTTTGGGATATTGTGGATTCATCCCAATATGCCCTATTTTTTGTATGCATTTTTACCCCCAGAGTGGCAAACTTTAACTTGCTTTTGGGTTCTCATTTTAACGGAATTAATTCTTTGGTATTTTTGGTTTCAAAATTATAATTACGTCATTTATACTGGCCTTTCCAGTTTTTCTTTTGTTATTGGAAAAATTCACCATTTTATAACATTTTTGAGGTTAGTAAAAATCATTTAAATTATTTTTTTCATTTAATTAAAATTCGAATTTGTTTTATAGGGAAGAAAATGAAACTGACGAGGGAATGTTGACAAGGATTTCTAGACTGCGAATGGATTTAAGGGAATTTCAGGTCATGTTAAATATGACGAATATTGTTTATAAAAGTGTCATCTATTCAGCTAAAATTGTCTGCCTGTCCAATTCGATTCTATGCACTGCCATCGCCATCAAATTTTGGACAGAGGACCCCCTCCTGGGATTGATGATGGTCTTGAATGGGAATCTGATTGGTGTTGTTTACATCGCCATCTTTGATCACATGTTCCAACTTTCTGGCATGATCGACGAATTCAAAGAGTCCATTCTCATCGGTCTCCATTCCTGGTTCTCCGACCCAAATTTGAATAGAATTATGACCAAAGTTCAAATGGAGGGCCACAAGTCAGCTGAGATTTTTAGGGAAAAGCGACGAATTTTGAGAATGAGGGGTCATGTGAGTCAAATGAAACTTGAGATGTCTCAATTTGTTCGTTCCATTTCCAAATTGGCAGTGGAGGATGGATCTTTTAGGAAAATGGAGCGGGAATCGACTTTGAATTTTATTGACTTTTATCTCAATCAAGTCATCACTATTCTCTTGGGCGTTTAAATTTAAATATTTTTATGAAAAATATTGGGCTTTTATCAAATAGATTTACGCTCAAACAGTCACCTTGGACTAAAATTTTGGGGCAACAAGTACAAAATAATTTTGATTTTATAGTGCCCGAATATAAAAAGTGTGATTAGAATTTTCCAATTTCACAATTTTGTTCCACTTTCTCCTAAATTTTGGTCTGGTTTTACATTAATAAAATTGCCAAACATTTGATGAGGGGAATTAAATGTGAGTTATTAATTAAATATTCAATTTCCACTACAACATGACTGAGCACTGCTCCACAGAAGTTTGTATAAATAGCCCAAAATTGTTTCAGTTGAAATAAAACCCTTTTAGTATGCACCTCTCTGAAAAATAGCAAACTTTTAATTTACAATTAAATATGAATTTTATTTTGGTCATGTCACTTTGTGTGACCTTTGTGTCTTCCAAGAAGTCACTTTGTACAATAACTTAAATTGCAGTGGTACCGAGTTACTTACAATTGATGAAAAAGCACCTGACCTTGGCAGCTACAATTTTGACAACAAAGCAAAGTCCGCTTGGGTCAATGGTAAAAATTAAAAATATTTCTTTTTTTATATTAATTTTCAACTTTGTTTTGACAGTTGGATTTTCTACGGTGAAACAAATTTCATGGGGCCCGTGTGTGTTTGCCGGAACTGTTTCTATGCAATCAAAATGTCTCCGAGATTTTGGTTGGCTGAAGGAGGACGTTTCGTCCCTCCGATGTGCCGGGTTCCAAGAGGACTACACTTTGGACACCATGACTCTGTACGCTGGGGAGGATTTTGAACAAGAGGATCATCTTGTCGGTTTAGACTCCAACATTGACCATACCGTGGGCTCAATTATCACTACTGGGTCAGGGTCTTGGACAATTCACGAAAAGCCAAATTTTCAAGGACGAAGAATTTGGATGCATGGATTCACCAAAATGGATAACACGGATGAAATCCTGACCAAATTGGGCTACATCAAATCAGTCTCAAAAGGTTGCCTTGAAAGACGTTGAAATTTTGTTGACATTAAAAAACCGGGTTAGTATTACAATACTAGTGAATCGACATTGAATTAATTTTTCTTTAACAATTTCATTTCTTCAAAATTGAAGGAATGAAATTGAAGGAATTTATACAAGTGCCACGCCACGGCGCGCCGTTGGCATGGAAATTAGATTTATATAAAATTTCCAATTGGCGGTTTGTTGATGCACCCTACAAGCTGCATGGGCGTGGCACTTGTATAAATTGACCCTTCAATTTTGCAGTGAAAACTTTATTTTCTTTTTTGTTTAAAATTTAAAATAAATTCCTTGGCTTTTAATTATAAAATTTATATACCTAATAAATTTGTGATTCCGATAAATCCGATAAGCCACCATGCATTTGAATAATTCTGTGATTATAAAAATTTAAAACTTGGAATTTTGTAAATTTTGCCTAATTAAAATTTTGACAACCTTAAGCATTTCTCATTTGTTTTATAATTGATTCATTTGTAAATTTCAATTTTAAGATAAAAGTTGTTGTAAACTTGAAAAGATTGTTTTGTTTTTATGTGTTTATACTATAAACCATGTACACTTTCTCCCCCTCTTCCCTCTCTCTTTTCTTTCAGCCAATCACAAGCATTTAGATAAACTTTGAAGGCTCATGTACACTTAGTCCATTGAAACTAAGGTTCAAAAAAACATTTCATACTTTTTTCATACGAATTAATTTTTAAATAAAATTTCGTCAAAAAAATTGGGGAATTTTTGTATACCTCAATCAACTCATTAGCTACATACAAAAAAATTCCGATTTTTTTCTGCCTAGGCCTTTTCACTCAAAAAATTGAGAAAAAAATGTCAAAATTTTTCCTGTGTTCGATTGAGTGAGTGAAAGGACAGGTTCGACCAAAGTCAGTATAGGGTCGATGACGATAGGTGGCACTTTTTATGGGCTCATTTTGTAGAGGAGGTCAAACTGCGTCTAGAAATTAAATATTAGCCCAATGTAGTCACAAACAAACCCGCCAGGCGGGTCGGCGTCTTTCATTCAAAACGTGCTAAAAATGACCAAATTCAAAAATTCGATACTAGAGAACCATTTTACAAAAAATTCTGAAACTTGGCACATAAAATGTCCATTAATGGGGTCAGTTTTTGATGACCCAACCAACCCGCCAAAATGGCGGTTTACCGCCAAATTCATAGTGCCTATTTTAGGGTCTTGATCTGTTGACAGAATGGCCAAAGAACAAAGGCAGAAAGTAAATAGACCGATTGGAAACAATCCCTTGACCTTTCTGACTACTTCTGGCCACCCAGAAAAAATTATTTGACCTTCGATGGACGTCCAAAAATTGTTTTGTCTGTGCATCATTTCCCGCCAATTCTGCCGCCAGAAACATTTGGCCAGACATGTCCTAGAGTGAAATTTTGCGTAGAATCCGAATCTGAACTCAAATTTCAGGTACCGGGTATTACAGTACCCGGTCCGGGTATTTTGCGTAAAACGGGAGTCGTAATACCCGGTACCTAAAATCTGAGTTCAGATTCGGATTCTACTCAAAATTTCACGTAAGAACATATTCGGTCAAACGTTTTTGGCGGCAGAATTGGCGGAAAATAATGACTATACCAAACAATACTTGGACGGCAAACAAAGGTCAAATAAATTTTTGTGGGTCATCAAAGGTAATCAAAAAGGTCAGAGGTATTTCTCTTATCAGTCAGCTAATCTTTTTTATGCGTTCTTTGGCCATTCTGTCAACAGACCAAGACCCTAAAATAGACGCTATGAATTTGGCGGTAAACCGCCATTTCGGCGGGTTGGTTGGGTAACCAAAAACTGACCCAATTAATGGACATTTTATGTGCCAAGTTTCAGAATTTTTTGTAAAATTGTTCTCCAATATCGAATTTTTGAATTTGGTTATTTTTAGCACGTTTTGAATGAAAGACGCCGACCCGCCTGGCGGGTTTGTTTGTGACTACATTGGGCTAATATTTAATTTCTAGACGCAGTTTGACCTCCTCTACAAAATGAGCCCATAAAAAGTGCCACCTATTGTCATCGACCCTATACTGACTTTGGTCGAACCTGTCCTTTGCACTCACTCACACTTAGTTTCACTCAAAGTCTGAGTGGACTTGAGTGACCTTTGACACTTTTGCCAGGTAATTGAGTGAGTGGGAATTTTTTTGCAAATTTTTTTTTTCAACGAATTATATTTACCAAAAAAGGTCATACTCTTGTCACCTGATTTATAAAACTTTAGATTGACATTCTTTTGACTCACATAAATATAAAAAAATTGTTCAAATAAGGGGCCTTGTTAAATGATGTCACACTTTTTTAGAGTTTTATCCTACCTATACCTATCCTATCCATAAAACACCAGTAACGCCACTCATTTTTTTTTTGTAAATATTGAATGGAGAATGGCTAATTTATTATATTATTTCTTTGCAATTAATTAATTTCTAGGAATTTATTATAAAGGGGCGGGTACCAATTAAATAATTTTTATTTTATTGTTTTGGTCTCTGATAATGACTTTGTCATGTTTGAGGCCATTCGGTGATCATTTGGAATTTTTACAAGGGATTTAATATTTAATTTTAGCCATAAGGTCAATTTACAGTTCACACAAATGTGTGTTTGCGTTCGGTGTTTCCTATGGCAACACCGTTGAAAAATTTACGCAAAACACATATTTGCGTGAACTGTAAATTGACCAATAGTTGGAAATTTTGATTATCATGGGTCGGTATAGAAACACGGGTCCGTTACGTAACTCAAGTCCATTGATAATGTTTGTTTTCATGCAAGTTTTCTATGGAAAAGGCCTTCGATGGAAAGTTATCCTTGGATAAATGCCATGTGAAATCTCAGCCTTAGGATTTTTTCTGAAGCCTTCAGAAAAAACCCAAAGGTTACTTGCCATGGTAAAAACCCGTCTCGCCCGAAAGGGGATTTCGGGTACCCGAAACATGAACCCGTTCGATCTCTAAAACGCACAATTATTTTAAATTTTTTTATTCTTCTTGGCTTACATAGATAATTGACTTATATCAAGAAAAACAAACAAAATATGGAGACCCACCCAGGATAATTAAATGCCTTGAATTTTAACATCTTTTCACTGCCATGACAGAAATGCACTTAAAAGAACACGTGACATAAATAATGACACATAATTAATTAACATTTAAATGCTTTGATATTAATCTGTCCACGTCCACGTCATTTAAGTTAAACTGACACTGACATGCATTTTTTTAGAAGCCCATTTTTTAATTAACAGTTAAACACGCACTTTGTTTGTAATATCCTGACAAATTATTTTTGACTTGAAGGCCAAACTTGACCAACCAACTCACTTCAACTTATATTAACCCCCATGACGTCACTTGATCATGTGATGTAATATTGACGTCACGGTTAAAATAAAAATAAATAAAAACTGTATAAAATTAAAAACTGACCATTATGTCAATTTTTTATAATTTTAAACAAAAATTACGTCTCTCTGTGCATGTTTCGACAGGAATTTCAAATGATTTGTGAAGCTCAAACAAAATCAAAACAACTTTTTTTTTCTCTTCCTTTTTGGCTCAAAAATTCACTGAGAAAAAAATTAATTTTTCGCGCTTCATGCTCATTGATCAGGAAAACGATGCAGACAATTTTTTTTAAATGTGGAGCAAAATTCATGCAAAAAAAATATTTCGCATGTTCTCGTCATGCATTAAAATTTAAACACTTTCAACGTTAACGTTAACGAGCCTACCCCTCCCCCTCCAAAATTAAGCCAAGCACGGTAAATGTCATAGGCTGAATTCCTCAACTAATTTAATTTTTTCTTTACATAACAATTTTAATTGCTGTGTATGTGTAACAAAGAATGATATAGATTGCAAATTAATTATTTTGACATAGGTAAGATGTAATCTTGACTATTTGCAATTTGCCAATTTTCACTTGAATTAAAATCATTTCAAATTTATTTTTTGGGCTTCTTTCATTTTTTTCCTCTCTGTGCTCCCTCGTACTTAGCCATGTCTTTGTCTTTGTTGTGGAGTAGAATAAAATTTAGAATTATTTTAAATGGAGAATTTAATTTAAATTAAAATTTGAAAAAAATGGCAGGCCAAAATATTGGCATTATTTTTTTGCTGATTTTTAGTGGATTTTTAACACAACAAATATTTGGCAATTTAAATTTAACTAAAGAAGAATATAAAGTTAATAAACAAAATTTAAAATTGATTGATAAATTAAAACCAATTAAAGTGACCACACCGATAGTTAATCAATCTAAAGTTAAAATTAATTTTGAAGATGAAAATTCAAATTCCAATTTGGCGGGGCCTCCTAAAAAAATTGGGGATCCTTGGAGTCTCAAGGGACTGAGGACTTGGGCCATGTGCAATGCTTGTGGTCTTTTCTTTGATTATACAGCGACACTGGTGAGTTTAAAATGGAAAAAAGCGCCATTTAATTGGGGTTTGAAAAGGGGCGGGAATTTTTTTAAATAGATTGAATTTTATTGTTGATACAGATTCGAAAATGGAAACGTTCACTCAAAAGTATACAAAGAAATTTATCCCGAATTTGTCCCATGCTGTCCACCTTCAGTTCTGAGGCCAATGCAGGAGGACCGGAAGTGTGTGTGGGTTTGATTGAACATTTCGCGCCAACTGTTTATTACATAATTCAAAATTCCCCCCAATTACAGGGCAACGGATTTTGTGGTTTTGTTCTTCAACAATTTGGTTGTGACTATACTGACCCGTATCTTGATTGGAGTGTCAATCTGAATCTCACAAATTTAAATTTCCCGGAAAATGTAACTAATTCTGATGGAGATTTTGAAATTGGCGGGTCGACTAATGTGACAAGTGAATTGATTGGTAAAGATAATGTGACCATTTTGGACAGTGATAGAGAGAATGAGGGACGTTTGTTCAAGAGACAATTGGATTTTGGTGAGCCAATCAAAGTGAATAGTACAAAGAAACGGCGGGAATTTAAAATTTTACATTTGTCTGACCTCCATGTTGACCTTCAGTATCAGTTGGGAGCTGTTTCAGTGTGTAGAGAAAAAGTCATTTGTTGTCGGGCGCATAGTACAAAACCTCAAAAGATTGAGTCTCCGTTTAGTGGGGAAGCTAAAGGGAAGGGGGAGGAGCCTGTGGAGAGAGCGGGGTTGTTTGGTGATGGGAATGCCTGTGGGTCACCCATGACCTTTTTACAGTCTACTTTGGAACACATTACTAAGGCTCATCCGGTATGATTCTTTTTGAATTATTTTTGTGTAACGGGTTTTGAGTATTGCGGATTTTTTAAAGCGGTAAATCGTCAAAATCGTAAATGTGAGAAAATTTCGGTTTTGTGCAGAATTCAATTCTCCATTTTTCGAAAATCCCAATTTTGTAGGTTTTTGACGAATTTTATTTGCTAATATAAAGCTTCGAAATTATTGTTAGTGATTTTTATTGGGATTGTTGGTGGCTAGTTTTAATTTTTTTTTTGTAAATAATTTCAATTTTTAAATGTCTTTTAGATAATTTGATGCGAAATTAAATGCTCTATAAAATGGCTATTTTGAAAATGTTTTTGAAAACTAATACAGAGATTTTATGATTTTATAAAAATATTTATTTTCAAAAGTTAGTTAGTCAAAAATTAAATCAACATTTTGAATTTGCACTTTGGCCTCCATATTATTGGACGTATTGACCCCAAACAAAACGTACTAAATTCAGAATTCAATTCTCTACCAAACTGTCATTTTCCGCCATTTTCATCATAAACAGTTTTACCGCTAGAAGACCATTTATCAGAAGACAATAAAATAAACCTAATTTTTGAATTTTTGTAAAGGACATTCAAATGATTTACATGGGAGGTGACCTCGTGCCCCACGATGTACATGGCAGTACCATACAAGGAAATTCTGAGGTCACAGAAAAGGTCACTAACATGATCCAGCAATATTTTCCATCAACTCCCATTATCCCCGTCCTTGGGAATCATGACACGCATCCAGTCAATTTGTAAGAATAAAAAGAATTTATTCCATTTCCCGAAAAAAACTATTTAAATAACAATTTTAAAAATTGACGGCACTGCCAAAATGATTCTTTATTCAGTTTCAGCCCACCAGGTGTCCCAAGTGCAGTGGACACTCGTTGGATTTACAATATGACCCTCCATCTCTGGAAAAATTGGATACCCGCCAACAGTTCCTCAACTTACATGAAGGAGGGCTATTACTCTCGAGAAATGCCGGGAAATTTGAAAATAATAGCACTCAATACGAACATGTGCTATGGATTTAATTTGTGAATTTTCCAACCTTTTTAATTATTTTATACAATTAATTTAATTATTTCATCTCTCAAAATATCATCATCGTTTTAATTTCATTAATTACAGTTGGGGATTATACGAGGTCAATGACCCTGGTGACCAGCTGGCATGGCTCATACAAGAACTCGACAATGCAGAAAAGAAAGGTCAATCTGTTCACATTGTAGGTCACGTGCCACCAGGCAGCCCAGACTGCAATAAAGTTTGGAGTCGTAATTTCTACAAAATATTATCCAGGTTTGGCTCTCAACTTAAAATAATTAAATACAAAAAACAGTTTAAAATATTTTAAACTTTGTTATTTAGATACCACGGAATAATCAAAGGTCAATTTTACGGTCACTTGCACAAGGACACTCTCAAATTATTTTACAGTTCAGGTGAACCAAGTGTCCCCATAAACGCCGCATTTATATCTCCCGCTTTTACTCCATACAAAAGCAAGAATCCAAGCTACAAAATATTTTATGCTGATGGTGACTTCAGTGGGCGTGGCTGGTCACAAAATGGGGAGGAGTCAAAGGAAACTCTCCCTCCCACGTGGGATATTCTGGACTACGAACTTTATATTTTTGACCTCAATGGAGCCAATCAAATTGCCCAAGACACTCTAACAATAATTCCGCGCTCTTTTTTAAACGAAAAAATGATGCAATCTCATTGGTTCCGACTGTACAGAGCGACCCTGGCGTACGAAATTGAAGACACGAGGCCTCAAAATTTGGCTATTTTAGTCAATAAATTGGCCAAGGATAAATCTCTCTTTGATTTATTTTATCAGTAAGTTTTTGTTTATTATTTTTAAAATTTTAAACATCATTAAAAACAATTTTTGCCGCTTTTTTCAGGCATTATGAAAAGGCCCTAATTCACCAGAGAGAGGTCACAAGTTTTGAAATGCAAAAAGAGATTTTGTGTGACATTGTTCGTCCGTATGCACAAAATGACGTTGAATGTGATGAGCTGACAAGGGTCATTGACCAATTTTTACCGAGTGACCTTATTTTTCAATTTACAAAATAGTTCAAATTATTTTAAATAAGTGCGCCAAAAAACTTTAATTTATTTTAAATAAACTTTTGAATTATTGAAACAGAGTTCAAATTGTTATTTCTTGAGATCTTGGCACTTTGGAAAATTTTTAGGCCGAGGCATTTCATGAGATTCGCCAACCTGTGCAAACATAAAAATAAATTGTAAAAAATGAAGTAAACATTTTAACTAAGATCAGGGTCAAAAGGTCATACCTGGAGAATTAATTTCATTTCGAAAAGATTATGAATTCCAAAATGACAATGAAATGCCCAAAATCCCAAATTATCTGCACGAAATCTTAAAATTGTATAGCCGCCATTGGGGACTGAAATTGTGTCTTTGATGGGAGCCCCAATCCTTTTACGATGAATGAAATTCTAAAATTTTAAAATTTTAATTTAATTTGTTTCAAAATTTGAAAAAATTGTTTACCTTTTCGTCTCTCTCTTGGACAATCCATGGCTCCGTCGTTTGATTCAGGCGCTCCATGGCTAAAACTCTGAAGGAGTGACCATGAAGATGAAAAGAGTGGGAAGTTGCACCAAGGTAGCCTCTGGTGGTAAATTTAAATATTGAATAATTTGGCGCTCAATTTTAAAAACCTTTTTATTTCTTACCTGTCAACCAAAACGAATTCAACAATGGAATTGTAATTAACTTTAAGGAGGTGAGTACACCGACACAATTTTTTATGACAATTTTTGGCTCCCCAATTGGTATTACAACGATTCACTTGGTCAATTTTATGGGGATATAAAAGTGGCGGGAATGGTGGGGCGATGTATGAAATAGAATTAAGTTGGAAATAATTTCTTTTTCCCGATAAATTATTTTTTTTCCCGATAAAACCCTTCTTTTTCCCGATAAATAAAAAATAGTTTTTACATAAAAATGAGGTGGAGTAGTGTATTGGGCCAAGGAATTGGGATGT
>JAQIVZ010002018.1:0-24904 GCA_034700945.1 Arrhopalites spinosus
ATAGTATAATTTATAAATTAATATTTATAAATTTAATTAAATTAATAAAAATATGGAGCAAAGAAAATCAACACATTGTTGGAGTTGAGTTAGAATGGATGAATGTAAAACCCTTAATTTTTCCACAAGCTCCCCGCTGTGTAGAAGACCCAAATAGTCCAATTTTATTGCTTCACAAACGACGATATTTTTAAAGGGTTGCAAGCCCCCCAAAAAAGTTGAGTGTGAATGCAGCTTTAAATGAAATAAATACACATACTTTGAAACTTAAAAGGTAGAGAGAGAGAGGGAGAGAGAGAGGGAGAAAAAAATACCAAAGGCCTTTTTCATGACTGAATTTACGAGCCTTTTACAATTTTACATTAGACAGAGACGAAAATGTGCGGTCTTATTACTTCCTATAAGCACACACATTTAACACCCGTGAGGACCGAAACAATGGATTACTTTTACAATTTAAGAGGGGAGAGACACTCTTTCAAGAATAGACATAAATAGCTTTGTCCATTTTCATGTGCCTTGTATTTTTTCTATATTCTCTCAAAATTTAGAGGAGGAGGAGAATGACTTGGTGACAATATCCATCTTGAGATCAACTTACTACTTACTTTTTTGTACCCACAGCTTCAAAATTTAAAACTCAAAAAAGTGTTTAGGCTCTCCTTTATCTTTTTTTAGTCAAGAGTCAACACTTGTGAAAGGGGTAAATATTCTTTGAGTAATAAATTAAAGAGTGATATTCAAAACAAGTAGAGAAAATACGAATAGAAAAAGACCGACTTTTTTTTAACAATCTTATCACCTTGATGTTCTTTTCTTGTCTCTGTCTTTGTCTCGACTCTATGGAAGCCAAGGAAGTATTTATATTTTTTTTTGTTTGTTGTTTCCCGAAGAAAAAGATTTTTTGAAATAAAAAATAGATAATTTGTTTAGATATGTCACTTGAATTTAAAATTTAAATAATTTTATTATAAGCCAGAAGGAGAGTGCAAAGGTTGATAAAATTTGTTTTTTTCCATTTTTGAAAGGACGCGCGTGTAAGAAATTAAATTAATAGGAGAAAAAATAACATTAAACATATTGTAGAAGGTGCTATTTACGAGTTGAGAAACTGCATAACATATTTCATGTAGCAAATAGACCACAAGTGCAAAAAAGTATATTTTTTTTTTGCACAGCTGACGACGACGTTCTCTTTTTTTTCTCAGTTTGACTCATGACTCGGGCATTTTCTTGTGCCAGGGCGACATCAAAGAGAGATACATATAAGTATCCATAATGATGATAACTTTATGACTTTTTTTGTGCTCTCCACACACTGAGTATGATAATATTACTTAAATATGTTGTACCACACAAAAAAATAGATCTTTAGAAAAACTCTTGGAAATATTCCCGACTCCAATTACCCGCACACAGATTTAGAACTCATTGCCAAAATGCCAACTCATCTTGAGTCAAAGACTTTCTTGTTTTTTTCTTTCATGCACAACTGTACTGTAAGACTTCCTGGTAAGAGGAGAGCAGGAGGTTTAATATTAAAAAGTAATTACTCTTGAAATATTTAACGAAAAATTGTCTCTGCCAAAAAATGTGATGGGGAGTACATGTGCAAACAAGTTTTTTTGTACAATTCCAAATTGTACATGACTACATATTTGTAATTTAAGTATCTTAATTATCTGTAATTGACCAAAAAAAGTTACAAAAGGATCAATAAAATAAAATAATTGTGTTTAGAAGCCAAAAATATATATTTAATAAACAGGTAAATATTTTCAGATTTCTCTCTCTCCCTCTCCAGTGATGTGGAATTTATTTCGGATTTTATTTGAACCCCTCACGAGTTCCATTGGAGTATTCGGTATATGAGTTGAAGTCGAGATAGATGAAGCTATCTGATAACAAAAGTAAAAGCAATTACAGAAAACTGATAAAAAACGTTTTCTTCCTTCTCCATTTTTTTTATCTTCCAATTTCCTGGTCTCTCTTCTTCTCCTCGTTTGACAAATGACTCTCGTCTTATTTTTTTTCTTCTTCTTGTGTCTCCCAGAGTCCTTGTGTCTTCAGCTCTCTTTTTTACAGCTCTCAGTTTCCATCTTTTTTTTCTTCTTCTGATGCGCTCCTTCTCTCGACCACGGCCTTATGTACTTAACTAAATGTGTCCAGTTCTTTGTCCACGTCGTGAAATGTCTCCACGTCAACACGAGCCTCTGTCCAAGTCCAAGGAGCATAGCCACGGCTGGTGCCATGCTCAACATGTACGGAGAAAAAACTTGTTATTACTATTATTGCCTCCCCATCACAAGAAAGAAAGAAAATGAAACTTTTTTTTGACTGGCACTCTCTCCCTTCTCCTCCTCCCCTTCCTCCTGTTTTTTTGGCCAATTCAGAATCCTTCTTATATTGTTACATCTCAGAGAGAGAGAGAGAGAGAGAGAGAGAGAGATAGGGATGGTGTAAAAGGTTCATTGTAGAGCTAGAGAGAAAATTTAGTAGGAAGGTTTTGAGAGAAAAAGACGAGAAAAATGTATGGGCGCGAAAAACATGGAACATCATTGTCACTTTCATATCCCCCAAAGAGTAAGTGGAAACAACTCAGTTTGTGAATTGCCTTTCTTTTCCCATTTTCTCAACTAAATACATTGCCTCTCGATTAAATTTTATGACCGATCTCACCAATACTCTCTCTCTCTCTCTCTTTCTTTTGGTTATGATGGAGTAAACAGAAGGATCAAGATAGAAAAATAAAATATAAACTTTTCTGTCAACTGACTCTATACAGTCATTCCAACCAATAAAATTCAATGGGAGTATTCCATTACAATCCTCTCTCTCTCTCTTTTGTGTCCCAAAGTGAAAGAAAAAGAAAACCGGAAGTTTCATGGTTTCGTTCTATTGTAACCATTCAAGTTTTGTTGAAAGAAACTAATTTCCAAAATACAATTCACAATTCCATTTTATTTTTATTAATTAAATTATGGAAGATGACAAAAAAAGAAATCTCATGTCTCACAAAATAAAAACTTGATTGGGGTAGGTTCTCTACACAAAATTGAGACAAGACATTTGTATATAAAAAAACTGCGTCTTGTTATTGTCATCCAATAGTTTTTTTTTCTGGTCATTCGTTCTCCAAACAAAAAGAATGGGATGCTGGTTAAATGAAACAAGAAATAGAACTTAGCTTGATTTCATTGTCTGTATATGTACATTGTAGAGAGAGATATAAGTTAACTTAATAATTAATCACTCAATGGGGAGGGGGGGAAACATTAATGTCAATCACTTTACAGCCTCTGTGTTTTCTATTACATTTTCTCAACCCTTGATCATTTTCAAGACGGCTAGTCTCTCTCCTTTATGTCCCACGTCCCACCACTAAGACCAGCACTATCCTGTCTCAATTCCTCGATCCTCGATTAGAATTCAATGGAAGATGTGAGGTTTGTGAGAGTACAGAACAGATATATCTAAAAAAATTTGTATGTTGACTACCAGCCTGCCATCACCAACTCTTTTGCTGTTAGTTATATTAAATGATTTTAGGACAATCCAAAGTCTGACGTCATTTTTTTTCTTGTATGATCTATTGCATTCATCATTACAATTTCCTGGCTGTTGATGATCCAACGTGAACTGTATAATAAAAGTTTTCTTTTTTTCCCCTTGGCCTACTCTTCTCTCTCATTCTATTTGATGATGCTGATGCAGTTCTCTCTCCTTGAAAGAGAAAAAAAGTCTAGACGAAAGATGTGACTAGTTTTTATGGAAGAAAAAAAAAGTCGGTTCATCATTTTTAATTCAGAAATGCAGTAGCCCAATTTTCCCAATTGTCCATTTTCTTGGAATTGAAACTACTAGTCATAAATTGCATTTTATGGTATAAAATATTTTCTATCTTTTATGCAGATCTATTTCTTCTACGTACGTTATACCGGTATTTGTACATTATACAGATATCTGTACAGAAGCCAAGGGGACAGAGACGAGAGAGAAAAAGACGGGGAGGCGTTATAGTAAATTTACTATTCACATGGCTCCTGCATTGGAATGATGGAGACGAGGACAGAATTCACAATGAATTTTCTCATTTAAACATACCTACCTCACTGCATAGATTACCCCCGAACGCAGGACGCACAAAAACTTAAATGATGACTTTAAGAGAAGTCTCTCTTTTCTAGCCTCTGAATTTTTGAATTGAAAAAAAGAACAAGAGAAGAAGCTGACAGTCACTTGTGGCATCAGTTGTGACTTTGAACTACTGGGAAAATAAAAATTTGTATACATTTATTATGTAAAAATCAGACGGTTTCATATTGACAAAAGGGCCAGCACTCTTTTTTTGAGTATGTTGATAATATTAAAATCATATTTATAAAAGTTTCATCTATTGTACAAAAGTAGCTCTCTCTCTCTGTGTGTACAATCATACACAATACAAAGCATTTTCTCTGACTCTGTCAATAAGAAAAGAGATGGGTAGCCAAGTATAAAAAAATCCATCACATCTTCATCTCCATGATACTCATCTTTGACAGAGTCATCCTAATCAAGAGGAACAAACGTGACAGTCACTTGACACGAACTTCTTCTTCATCTCCGTCTCCCCGTCTTGGAGAGAAAAAAGAATCAAGAATGAAGAATTGCCTCCCTCTCACTCTGTACTTGAGGCAATTATGCTAATTCATAAAAAAAAATTTTCTTCAATGTACAGATAAAGTATCCCTTCATTGCATTTACTTTTAGGAATATTACAGATCTGTAGCTTAAATTATGTAGGGGAAGGGGACAACATTTTTCAAGTGCAAGTGCCCAGTCAATTTTTGAAGAGAGGAAGCAGCTACGACTACAAGTTAGAAGCAGGGCTACGGATTAAGATTTACACTTGATTTTATTCATAAAAAATTTATTTCTTTGTATAGGTTACATTATACAACATGTAAAAAAAGTTGGACATTCTCATGTAAAAGTTTATAAAGTCACACACACACGCGTCACTTGTTGAAGCGCCCCTCAGTCCCACTTGTCCCGTCTCTCTCACAAAAAGGAGGCAATATATTAAACTTTTTTTTGTAGCCATCACTCAAATTTTCTTGAAGAATATAAAAAAGATTGTGACTCTCTTATCGTTAGTCAACGCATAGTGTGGCATGTTCATGTCGGAAGGCTTGGGCGTAGAAAACTGAAATTTGTATACAATGTGATAAGGTCATCAAGAAGTATGGAGGAGAGAGAGAGAGAGAGATGGAGGAAGAAAAAAAATTTGAGGTAAACTTGAGCCTCACCTTAAGTATACACAAAAAAAACTATTATTCCATAATCTTTGGTAAAGATACAAGATACTTCAAGTAATTTTTGAGGGATCATTCAACCACAAAAATTTCATCTTTTTAAAATTTATTCTTTGTGATACATTATCCAATTCTACAATAAATGTTCTTTTGTATTTTATTTCTTTCATTTTTTTAAAAAAAATATTAAATAGCCAAGTTATTGTGTACAGAGGCCGGGTGATGTCAAGAATTTTTTTTTTCTTGATGTGTTAGGTGTGTTACTGACACTGGAAATATTTTATAGTGGGATATCTTTCAAACTAACTTTACAAGTGGTTAAATTATTCAGAGTGTAATCTGAAATTGGGTAATAACTATGATGGTAATTGCCATTTTTTTCATAAGGAATATATAAAACTTGTTATGTAGTTGAGGTCAAGATAAGTAATGAGTGGAGCTTTAGTTTTAAAATAATTTTAAATGTCAAAAAGATAAATAAATATTATATTAAAGTCTACAGGGTGGTCAGAGTGTAGTCATTAATATAAAACTTGCGTACACTTGTTTTACCTAACCTGATCTGTCTCTCTCAGCCTGTTGTCGTTTATCGTTTTTCTTTTATATTTTTTTGCCATTAATGGCACTATTGAATAAATTTTGAGTTTTTTTTATTACACCGCTTCCTATTCGTCTATAACAGGTAAAGTGTCCGGTTCATGTTGAGTATTGGGGAGAATGCGACATTATTTTAAGTCTTCAAAAACCAGTATGGCGTGTTTGCACAATCCATGTTTTTTATAGGCAAAAACAACAAACTGTCAGTTTTAGAGAGGAGAGATTATTATGAGTACATGTAAATATTTTTTTTATAGATACGCCAAAAAAAACATTTTTTTGCAAATATTAAAACTGACTAGTTTCTTTGTTTAGTGAGTTGTGAGTAAATATATAATTTACTTTAATTGTATTGACTTTTGTTTGATGATTATGAGGGTTCATTTTAATGATTTTGTGTATAATGAATAATTTAATTATATTATAATTTTAAATTACTTTCAAGTTTATTGTAAAAAATTTAATTTTAAAATTCTTCCATCAAAATAATGCTTAAAATATTTTTTACAACTTTTTGTTCATGTCTAAACTTGTTTCATAAAATTTTTTGCACTCAATTCTGTGTTTTTGACCCATTGACCTGAAATAAAGTTTTCAAGTAAAATGACAATTAAAATTCTTGAACAAAAACTGTATTCTTTATTAATGTCTCTGACGTCATAGTTTATTAGTAGACTGTGTAGTTTTTTATTTGTATTGTAAATGTAAATAATTTCCATGTCGTACGTATGTATGTTTTATTTTCTGGGTGAAAACTTTTATTTTAAAAAATTCAAGAGACAAGGGTCTTCAACCTTTAGTCTAATTTCTATTTAAAGTTTTTACATTATTTACAATGGTTAGCCAAAATTTTATAATTAATTGTGAATTTTTCAACAAATCATTAATTTAACGTGCATATATACCTACATGTATCTCAAGCCTCAATCTTTTTTTTGACCCAACGCATCTGTACAACAATTCACTGAAAAGATGGTGAGACTGAGGATTGTGCACAGTTTCAAGAATAATTAATTAACTTTGTGTGTGTACACCTTTCAGGATGAAACATAAAAAATGTGTGTATTTACAAAAACAAAAATAATCCGCTTATGTATAATACACGAGTACACATATCATGTAGTAATTGAAATGATGAGAGAATCAACATGAATCCAGGAATGACTTTTGGTAAGTTTGGAAATATGTAATCAGGATAGAGATGTTTTATAATAAAAAGTTGCGCCGGAGTTGTAATCTAAAATCTTGATAATATCATTCCACCAAAAAAAAAGTTTTGCTTTCCCCTTTCTCGTTCTTCGATTAGAGAGAGAGAGAGAAAATATGAGAAGATTGAGTCCCAAAATTAAAATGGGAAATATTATCGACTGCGCATTGGAATTATTATGAAAAATCATTCTCTCTTGACTTTTCCAAAGATTAGTCAACAAGAGATGTAGAAAAACCCTGAGAGAAATGTTGTGCGCAGATATTTGACATGGGATGATAAATCTTTTTTTTGTACAAATATCTATACAATATATGTAGCCTATGTAATTCTTATGGGAAATCAATCCCTCCAACAACATTATTATAAATATTTAATCCACTTCAATGAAAGATGAATGAGTCTAGTGCTGACTTGTTCAGTTAAGGTACAGTGCACTGCTTGGGTAGAGAAAAGAGGACCCAATATTTTTGGAGATTTGAGCGACTAGCAGCGGAAAAACGAGTAACAAGGTTCACTGAAAGAAACGTTCGAGCTTTGTTCTGTTTGACGGGAGGACGCTATGAAGGGGGATTTTACTTGCCGTTGTAAGTTAAATAGAGGAAAATGAGATTTTAACAATATTTTGTCTGCAAAATTAATGCCATGTCGTCAGATTTATTTAGTGGCACAATTCAAGCGTCAAGTTTATCCTTAGTAGACTAGTCAGATTGAATTACAATACATTTGTTTACGAAAACTTGGTGACTTTTAAAGTAAGATGATCCAACTCTTCCAAGAAAAATTAAATGTCTCATTTTACTATGTATATAACATGGACACTTGATCCCTTTGTAAAAAATTGATTCCATCGGAAACTTCTTACAAAATAATTTATTTGTTTTGCTCTCCCAGACATTAGCGGCATAAAAACTAAAGACCTACATTTGAGTCATATGAAAATAATGTCCCAGCTTGAATAAAGTTATGAAAATGAAAATGATTTAGTAAAATACAAACAACTCTAATGATGTCAAATTATATATTAAATATTTCATAAATAAAATTGTTCATTTTTATTTTCTTTCATCTTTGTACAAAAACTTTCTATTTTTTACTATAGACATTTTAAAATATTTCTTGTTCTTTTGTTGGGCCATCCATAATGTGACAGCTATATGTAAAATTGTAAAAAAATTAGCTTAACTTAATGGTACTAATACAGACTCAGTAAGTAACAAAACTTATGAAAAAAAACTGGGCTACAATCTAAAAAAATATGCATACATAATGTACATACATAATAATAATTAGACGACGGTATATATATTTATATTTAACTTTGTTTTACAGTGCATGGGTAAGAATATTTGTTCAAAAAAGGTATTCTTGAAATTTCAATTAAACAAAAAAAACGTATAAGACAGGCTTAACAAAAATTGTGGAATTGTAGAGGTCACCGTACACCCATTTGCGTATACTTTACCTTAGGTCAAAAATATAAAAAAGTTTACTCAAAATAACATTTCCATCGAAGAATACCTTGAACCGTATAACTAGTAATGTTATTTACATTCTAAGGCAGTATACAACTTTTTATTAATTTTTAATTGTAAATAAATGCCCCTTTGCAAAATAATTCACTTTGTTGTCACAATTAATTAATTATTGCATCCGTGTTTTTTACATATAAAAAAGAAGTCACATTTACACAAAATTATTATACCACACAGTTCATCACAAATTCATCACATACGAGAATAGTTTATTTTAATCATCAATTATTTTTTGGTCTATTTAGTCAACTCTTGGTAAAAAGGTCAACGTGGGGTAAACAAAGGAATTGTAGGAAAAGCGGAAGGCAAACTTGGGAGAAAAAAAGGAGAAAGCTCAAAGACTTTCTAGTCTAGAATAGAATTGAAGAATTGGCGCAACAATTTTTTTGAAAAAAAAAATTAAAGATAACTTTTCAGTTTTGTAAAAAAAATTATTCTGTACATGAACTGCCAAGATTTCTATTATTTCCAGACCAATTACAAATTCCACCGACACTATCAAAGGTCAAGAGATCTGGGCAGGAGTAGATCCACCCACGAATGATATCTTTATCAGCTCCTTCTCCATCAACACAATGAATAAATTTTTTACAAGATTTTGGATGAGCGTAAATTCCCTTATCCAAACAATATAAATTTCCATCCTTATCAATCTCAATCTTGTCTGATGAAATGGCAGCAGCAGCTCCTGAATTAGATTTTGCCTTGACATTGACATCCAGTGTTCTCTTTGAAAATTGACCCCGAACAGATTGTGATTTTTGTAGTAAGTCATCTCGTGTATTTTTAGTGTAGACAGCTTGATCAACTAATGGATCTTCATCATCATCTTCATAGTAATAATAGACATAGTCGGTGGTTGGTGTTTCGGATACATTTGGTGCATAGCGGGTAGTGAGTTTTGGGGTGGTTGACGTTGTCGTTGTCGTGGATGGACGACGAGTTGTCGAGGTGGTTGTGGTGAGGACATTGGGTCTTCTTGTTCGTCGTCTTATGACGGCAGTTTGAAATTTGTCAGAACTGAATGGACTCAATGTTGTTGTTAATTTTTTACTGGGATAAAAGTCATCATATTCAAGGATTGTTTTGGTGGAAGAATAATTATCATTATTGTAATTTCGTTGACGATTTCGTAGTCTGGGACGATTTTCTTGTCCATTTCGACTTCGGCTCCTGGATGATCCGGTCGACGAGGATGACAACGGGGTAGTGGTTGTTGAAGCTGAACTTGTAACAACAACATTAGGAGTTGTACTGGATCTGCGGTTTGAGGTTACTTCGTCAACTGTCGCTGGGCTGTCATATTTACATTTAACAGCAATATTTCAGTTGTAAATTGTGTCATCAGTGGGTCATGTTGTTTGTTTGTTGTAGTATATGATGGTGGTGGTATTTTATGTTGTGTGAATAAAAAGTTCAGGTGATGTTGTCAAAAATTTTTGTTTGTAGTTGGAGTGGGTATTTTTTTTAAAAAAAAAAAGTAAAAGAAAAGAATACAAAAAATTAATTTGAGTTTTTTATCTTTTTTTTGTATTTCATTTCTTTTTTTCTATAAAAAAATCTAGTCTAAAAAAAATTAAAGTGCTCAAGTCAAATTAATACTTACTCATTGTTTTTTTTTCTACTCAAGAATACATTTAATTTATTTGTTGTAAATTACCTGTTGATTGATTGTTTTTGTGTTGGTCTTTTGCAACTTTTTTTTTATTGTTTTGTTTGTTTGTGTCAGAGTCCCGTACTTTTTTGTGTTTGTACAGTTTTTTTTTTGTTTGTTTTTTTTGTGTATAGAATTCATCATCGTCTCATTAGAAGCAAAAAAAGGGAGAGAGCAGCGGTACAAAAGCTAAAGAGTGTTAGTTTGACTATCCTACAGATATCAGATGTATTTATATTTACATAATTTTACTACTAATTTAATATGATACTGTCAAAAAAATCATATTTTTCTTTCTTTTCCATTCAGTTTCACAACGACGTACGGTAGAAGTCTACACTAAAAAAACAACTGTTAAAAAATTTGACACCATGTACTGAAGAAAGAGCACTCAACTACTTGTCAAAATTCTCCAATATTCAATACTTTTCTAAGTACAAATCTATTACTTTAAAAGAGAGAAATATTTTATGTGTTTTTTTTGTTTAAAAGTGTAAGAAAATATTTAACTGGAGAAATATTTAATTATTTTTTTTCTGTTCTTCTTGTTGCTCTTTTTGACGGGCTACCTAAAGACACAATTTTTTTATGAATTGAATTTGATGCTCCATGATGGATTATGCAATCATGCATCCAAGTACAAAAAGGGGCTACTTAAATTTTTGGTCTTTGTGATCAAAACATAAAAAACTGATTGTTATATAATATTTAATAGTAATTACAAACTTGATTTTTATACAAAACGTAGAAATGGATTACAAAATCTTGTTAATTTGCTCTGTCATCTGTTTAGCGGTTAGTCTGTGTCAGTTAAATTCGGATTCTTAATTTTAATTGACATGTCTCTGACATTGCATATTTTAAATTTATATTTACAGATGATTTCTGAAATGCACAATTTAGTAGTATAGTAAAGTATCAGTACTTTTTTGTTAGTTAAGTAAGTAATTATTAAGTTAAGCTGTGCTCCAGCAACAACTTGCTGTAATCAAGTTTAATGAAATGAAAATATTTTTTTAAACAAAGTAAAAAGTACGTTAGTGTTAATCGTCAATGGTTAATTGAAAAAACAGAAATAATGCTCATTATCAAAAAAAGTTGCAACTAAAACTACTTGATGAATATCATAGGTTTACTAATTATTATAATATGAGACCCTTGAACAAACAAAACATGATATAATTAGAGATAGAGAATTTTTTTTTTGAAAAATTCTTTGTGTGCACAACAAAACTGCCGTTTAATTTCTTTAAACTTTAATAATATTTTGAAAAATGATTTGTATTTAAAAAAATTATATATGAATTTTTAAATGCATGCACTCTTGTTCAAACGTCTCAAAATTTTTTTATAAAACCTACTCTCTACCTAATCTGATTTTTTTTGAAAGATAAATAATAATTAAAACTAGATTATTTTTTTAAAAAAAATTCGTCATAATATCAATCAACGTAAAGTCATGTAAAATATCATCAACTATATAATTATCTCCCCTCTAGCTACATATATAATATATATAGCGTCATTTTGATAAATAATATTAAGCAGTACTTTTAAGTACTGAATTAACACTGAAAATATACATGTATATATATCAGTATATATATTCATCACCTCTCATCAGTAGACTCAGACTCGTCTTCAGTGACATCCGGAATGGGAGTAGTTGACGTTGTCGTCCTCCTTGTCAATATATTTCTCCTATTTCCCGTAGCAAAAGCTCGAGAACGTCTTGAAGAGGCCGATTCAAGGGGGGAAGACGTTGTTGTTGTTGTTGAAGATGTAAATGGACTGGTGGATTTTATTGTGTTTCTAGTCCGAGTAAATCCTAATGTTTTCCTTGTTGGGATTCTAATTCTAGGACGTTGTGTGGAGACGGATGTCTCTGGGGCTGCTGATATCGTTGATGTTGTTCTTACACTGGTTGATCTTGTAGTTGTGGATGAAGCTGGTTTGGCTTCCTCTTCTTCACTTTCCTCTTCAGTGGCATCGTCATCTACAACTTCTTTTTTGGATTTGGCCTTTTCTTCCTGTAATTAAAAAACAATATTTAATTGAGATAATTATTTTAAACGTCTTTTGTTCTATTTTTGAATTTTTTATAAGTTACATCATCACTTACATCATCAATTTCTTCGGCACCATTATTGGCATCAGAACTCTTTTTTTCATTATCAGTCTCATCGGTAGTACCCTTGCCAGAAGAGAAGGATGGACGTTGTCTAGCTAAAGACACGTACCTAATATTTGAAAGAGAGAGAAGGGTAGAAGGAAGAAAATAGACAAAAAATTCATTTAAAATTACAATTTAAAATCAAATCAATTAATTGTGGGCAATTTAAATTGAAAGAAATATAAAATGCGTAAATTATGATGTATAAAATATACTGAAAACTGGCAAGTACATTACCCAAGTCGATTATCGTTCGTAATTTTACAATAAAGAGTCCTCAGTCTGAGAACATTTTTTTAAGGAAAATGAAAAAATATTTCTCACTACACACTAATCCAATCAGTAGTATGGTGGTAAGTAGTGTAGTGAAAAAAAAGTCATGTCACATGTCATGTTTTTTTTAAAAAGCTTAAATTTTGATTTTGATTTTTTTTAGTGTAATAAAAATTACCTCAAAGCTTTGTCGACTTTAGCATATGGCCTGCTAATAGTTACATAAGGCCTTTCAGTAGTTCTCTTATCATCATTATCAAGTAATTTTTCATCTGCACTATACCTAACGACCACAGAAGTTTCAGTGCTGGAAGTTTTCTTGTCTCTATTTAAAACAGAATATTTATTTTCTTTTGGTTTAAATCTTGACACCACCGGTGGTTTTGGTTCTTCTTCTTGATCATCATCATCTTCCTCTTCTTCCTCATCTTCCTTGGAATATTTACTGGTGGTGGAAGTTGTGGTAGACGTCGTTGATGGTTTAGTTCTTTGAATATTTGTGTATCTCAATGGATTTATCACAGGGGAAGAATTAGTACTAGCTCGAGTTTTAGTTGATCGATTACTTGTGAATCGATTTGGACCCACGGATGCTTTTTTTGATCCATTTGATTCAGATTTTTCTTCCTCTGCACTAAAATCTTTGACAGCTTTTGCAACACTTGGATTCTCTTCTAAATATTTTTCCAATTCTTCTACTCCACCCAATTTTTTTATTATTCTGAGTAAATCTTTGATATCATTGATCTCCTTGGCTGATTTTCCACTATTAATTTCCTTCAATTTGTCATTTTTACTTGGTTCGTCCTCCTCAGATTCTTCCTCTTCCTCTTCTTCTTCATCATAATATTCGTATTCTTCAGGGGCAGCTGTTGTGGTTGTCTTTTTGGTTGTTGTTGGCTGTTCTGTTGTTGTACTGGTTGTGGTTGTTGTTGTTGTAGTCGTGGTAGTGCCTCCAGGTTTGCATGGGACATTACGAGCGTAGTCACCTGGATAAAAATTAATTAATTACTTGTGTCAAGATTATGTACTCGGTGTAATCATTAATTTAAAATAATTATTCTTACATGAGTCTGTATTTTTATTGAAAAAGAGACCAGCAGGACAAGTGAAATGATGGGCTACAAGGCCAAGACCAGGGGCGTCTAGACACCAAAAATATTTTTTGCATTCTCTTGGATGAGGAAAGAATCCTTCATCTTTACACTCAAAATCCACTCCAGGATCTGGAGTGGTAGGAGGGACTGGTGTGGTTGAGGTGCGCACTGATTAAAAAAAAATAATTTAAATTAAATCACTGCTCAATTAAATTTTATGTCACAAATATTTAAATGACTGACCAGTAGTGGTGGGGGTAGTTGTGGGAATTGGTTGAGTGGCTCTTGGCTTGGGTCGTCGTCTTTTGTTACTATTTTTAGTTTTTGGTTTCTTTTTACGACTCGTCATTGAGCCAGTGGTGGTTGAAGGAGGGGCTGGAGTGGTGAATCTGAGTCGGTTTTTACTTGAAGAACTTTTGGATGGGAATCTTGAAGTAGGACGTGATGAACTTGGGGCATTCTCATTAATGTAGTAAGCCGTCTTGGCGGCTTCAATCAGAGGAAAAGGTTTCCCATGACAAGAACCTCTGAAATCGTCATTGTCCACAGACCTATATTTAAAAAATCACAACTCATTTATTTTGCATACTTAAACGCACAAAATGAGTCTTGCAAAAAAAAATTAGTTTAACCTCAGAAAATTAACATGAAATGTAGTCTACGAAATTTATTTAATAAAAATAGTTACCAAAACATTATTCCACCCAAGTTCATTTCGCGTACCCATTTTGCCTATTAACAACAACAATGTATTTATGTCATTGAAAATTATTCTTTTTTTTTGCAACATTTCATTTCATTTTCCCATTATTCATAGACAAACTACAGTGTACAGTGTCGAAATTTAATATTTTATTTAAAAAATAAATAATAAAAAAAGACCCATAAATTCAACATGAATTAAAAATTAAATTTTTTTTAAAAAAATATTAATTACCTTCAACGCAACGATACGCGTATCATCATAACCAACCCATTGATTATTATTAATTGCATGTGGTCCCTGCTCATCACTGTGCTCATTCTCGACTCTCCACTCACCTGCCTTGATCCCCTCACAAATCTGTAATTATAAAATTATAAACATTACTTTAATAAATAAATTTAACACTCCAAGTCTCAACCTTATCATTCATAACGAATTATGACTAGCAGAAGAAGAGGAAGAGAGGGAGAGAGAGAAAATGTTGTGACAGCCATTGGGGTACATAAATTCTCTCTTAAAAAGAATAATTTTATTATCATAAAAATATCAAAACTTTATTCCTTCATTTAACTTCCTTCCAAAACTGTGCCAAATTTTTCACCAAACTAGACTACAACAATTAAATTTAACAGGAGGTGAGTAAAGTAACATTTACACAGGGGGGAAAATAAAAAAAACCATCATTGAACAATAGCTCATAGTTAAATTATCTGTCAGCAAAAGAAAAACTTAATTTTTTATATTTTAACAATTTCTAGTATAATTTAATAAATGTTTCACAAGTCAATGGTTTTTAAACTACTTTTGATATCAAAGCCACATTAATTATAATTATTCTACAAAAAAAAATTAAACATCCCGTCTCGAGTCTTTACGCACAGAAGGAAGTAAAAGTGACTCGTATTATCATAGTGCAGATTTTTTTTATTATTACCAAACATCCCTTGTTCTTGTTGTTACCCATGTTTAATTTATGGTGGGAGCCAATATATAATAATATCTGTGTGTGTGTGACATGCATTGCAAATTTCCTGACCAAAACAAAAATTATATCATATACATGTACACCCATAAATTTGAGTACAGATATATTACACACATTGTGTTCTAATAGGTGCGTGTGTTGATACAATTTATACTCTACTCCTGTACTACAACTAACTCTATAACTATGCTCCTAGGATAATTACTTAATGTACCTTTTGGCTATTTAGCGTTTCGCCAATTAGCTCTCTCGGAAAAAGGAAACCTCTGTCAGACTTCACGACTATTTTTTTTCCTTGTATGTGAGCCATGTGCTTAAAATGCACTTGATAATATTCCTTGGCTACGCTTCAGAAGACACCGTGACACATGTACAGACTACAAAGTAATCAGAGAAGAGCTCTCTTCTATCAAGTTGATTATAGGAATACTTTGTTTTAAAAAAATATGACTATAGTTATATATCTCTTATAGAATATATATATAAAAGAATTCATTTAAAAAAAGGACATGGTTAATAGAATATCACATTAAATCTAATTGACTCTTACTTGTAGCACTCTCTATGTATTATGGTAATATTATTATAGAAAAAAAACATTTATTGATAATGATATCGTGTCTTCCTTCCTTCTTTTAATATAAAAATAAATCTTGATCCATTATCCCATTTACTACTCATAAATCCCAGGGAGTGCTTTAATAAAATTAAATAAAAATTGCCCATTGTTCAAAAAAAATATACTTGAGACAGGAGCAGGTGGTAGTACACTATACAGATACAGTGGTGAGACCCGAGGAATTGAAGAATTGAGATGATGAGATATATGTAAAAAAAATGTATAAGAAATTGTTCAAAGAGTTTGATATATTAGAGTATCTTTGTTATTTTTTTATCTCTCTCTCTCTCTCTCACTCTCTGTCTCTACTCATCAATGTCTTACTAGTAATCTAAAAACAAGAAAGGGAAAATGTTTGAGTTAATTTTCTCATCATTAGTTCCACTTTAAAAGAGACTCTCCTTTAGTCTAACTAAGACTTCACTAATTGAATAATTCACTTTCAAACTTCTTTTTCTTAAATCTGACTCCTTTTTTTAATGAGATAAAAAAGAGACTTTTAATTTCTACTATCTTCTAACAAAAGCCATAATATTTACACATGTTTCCTTGAACAACTTTTTTTTATACATGGAAGGGAAACAAGAGGAATTATAATATGTAAAGTTTTTTTTTGTGTCTATTCTACTTGACTTCAAGTTTAATTTTTTTGTGTACTTTGTGTGAGTGAGAGAGGACTCTTTTTTTGAGTTTGAAAAAATTCACATGTGTAAACATAAAAGGTTCAATTAATTATGGTCACAGAAAACTGTACAATATCCTTCAACATCAGCTAATAATGTTATATGAGGGCTGTATAACAACATTGTCTTGTTATTCTATTTTTCTTTTTAAGATTCCACACAAAAAATCTCTCACGCTTCTTTATCAAAATCAACGTGTATAATTGTTTCAATTTAAAACTGAATAGATATTTTATTTTCACAACCTCATGTAGAGCCAAGTAGCTAAGTACCTATGTCAGTTTAACTAGAGAGATATTTAAGAGATAATATTTTTTTATGTGTAAACATTGTTTGTTGTGGTTGGCTTGAGCTTGAGAAATTTTTGTGAAAAGTATGAAAAATTTGTTCTAGCCTCTTCAAATCTCTAAATCATAAATTTAAATACCATTCCTGTCGCATTATGTCAGGTAATAGATATAAAACTTTTTTATAAGTTATTTGTAGCATAATATCTGTAGAGTGGAGTACTTTGACTCTATAAAATTCTACTTGTCAACTCTCAATGCCTAAGTACTTGTCTAATGTTTTATTATCAGTGTAGAGAATCTTATTCACAGCTTCAGTTTAAATGATTCTCCTTGTATTTTAGTTTAGTATGATACTTAATTCGTTCATTGAATTTAGTCACGCGCAACCACATCAACAACAAGAGAAGAAGGAAAACAGTCAAGCGTCAAAAACCAAAGCCAAAAAATCTTGAGTTTGAAAATAAATAAATAAATAAAAAAAATAAGTTTGAGGACTCATCATCTTCCTCTCTGTATGTGATGGTGATGTGTCTCTCTCTTAAATTGTTGAACAAGAATTTAAACCAAAGCCACCATTCAACATAATTATACAGAGATATTCAACTTGGCTTATAATTACGCTCATCTTGGCTGGGGTGTATAAAAGCTTCTCTGTACTTATACACACGTATATATGTGAGATGATAATAAAAAAAGGAAGATGGTAAATAAAAAGCTGGGTATGCAAAAAAAACTATGAGGAGTCATTAAAATCATTAGCTGTGCGTATACAATAAAGAGAGAAGACCAAGATGACACTATTACATACATGTCAAGCTTTATAGAATTTTAGTGCTACCTACTGCCAACTGATATATGAGAAACCACACAGTATGTACAAAAAAAATGTTAAAAAGTAAGTTTTAAGTGAAGCACGACTATCTTTGCCTGTATAAAATAATACAGTTTGACTACTATGTACATGTACATAATAATGTGTATGATGAGGTGGTTTTTTAGGTATTGCTATTGATGAAGGGAAAAGAGTTTTTAAAAGAATTTTTATGGTGAAGATGAAGAACTTCTTCTTCTTCAACGATTAAAACTTTTTTTAAAAAGACATGCATGTCTAATACATTACTTTCAGTACTTTATGACTGATGTATCTGTACTGACTGTTTTTTAAAACAAGAGACATAGCTTAGCTTTGGGAGTATTGTTTTTTTGGTAGGTTCAACTTCCGTCGAGAAGAATTTAAAAGAAGAAGACAATGTTGATATGCATAGAGAAGCGCAAAAAAATAGCAAAAGTAATTGTCTTGAATTATCTTGATCTTTTATCTTTGATCTCTCTCTCTCTCTCTCTTCACGTGAGAAGCAGAGTATATAGTTAGCCTAAATTACAGTCGAACAGAGTAAAAATGGTAAATGGTATGGTACATGACTCTACTCACCCACTTGCCTTGCGGTTAATCACACTAACATGCTCTACTCTAGAAAAAAAATATATTTCACGGAAAAAAATATCTCAGGACACAAAGACACAATAACATACATACTAATCTATATATATATAAAGTCTTGTAGCCTTGCCTTACGGCTTTGTGGTTTATACGATCCCAACAATTTTTTTGTGTGCGATATTAACCTTTAAATATTTTATAAAGTGTGTTAAATTTTTAGTCTAGCTCTGTTGATTCATTATTACTGATGAGGCTAGGAAAACCTTCTCCTTCAACTGTTTTGTTTTTAGTAAATTTATATCAGTATTTCATTTTGGAGATTGTAGACCAAGTTTAAATATCTTGATTTTTCATCTTTATAATATTTTATGTATGTGTCTTGAAGGGATTACAGAATTATGCTCTTTTTTTATTGTTGTTGGACTTGAACTCAAACATTGATTTTTACTCTCTTATCATTTTATTCATTTTTATTATAAAGAATCTCTCAAAAAAAAGAGACTAACAAGCACAATGGGGCAATCAAAAAGTTAGCCTCTACTGCTGATGCTCAGTCGTTGAGTCGTTAGAGATACAAAGTTTTAAATCAAAAATACTCAAGTGTACTTATATTGTATGAATGCCTGAATGTAGTTTTGAATGAGAAGGCAAAGCTTGATATTTAATAATAGCAAATATTATATACATAAGGTACTATATAAAAGGCAAAATTTCTTAACCAATTTCTATTTGATTTATGGTATAATAATAACGTTCGTTAAGAGTGCAATTCACAATTGTTATTGAAAGTGCATTGAAAATAGAAAATTAATTTAAAAATTTTTTTCTTACTTCATAATAAGCCAAGTAGCCAGGTTCTTTAGTAAATTTTCCCTTGGTTCCTGGTCCAGAGGCTGGAGCTCCTACGTCAGTACTTTCAACATTAAAAAGTGTGTAGGATCTTCCATATGTTGGGAGACCAATGACCAATTTATCTGCATCTGCTCCTTCTTTTATGTAATGTTGAACTGTGTATTCCTAATGGGCAAAAGAATTACAAAATTATGTAAAGAAATTTTGTACTACAACAGGATTAATTACGTACAATATTCAACTGGCTTTTGTAATCATAGGCAGAGAATCCTTGCCCTTTTAATGGAGCATGATGATCTGTGAAATTACAAACAAAAATACATTGTAATTTTTTAATAATAATGATTATTTTTTAAAATTACTACAATTATTTTTCTAGTAATAAATTGCTGAATCACGTACTGGCTGTGGGTTCCGTTGAGGCATGATAATCGTAAGTGAGCAAGTTAAAAAAGTCCACATTTCTATAATATTAACAATAAAAATTTTAAAATTAGTTTAAAATAATATTACTTTAAAAATTCTATTTATAAAAATACAAATGACATACAAGAAAAAGAAAAGTAGAGACAAACTGTGATAAAAACTTGCTAAGATTGTATTTAATTAAAGACAAACTCTCATTCATGAAATAAAATTTTGTTCACACTGGAATGTTACAAGACTGTCGCATTTGTCATTCAATGATATTTAAAGTACCTACATTAAATATTACATGGTTCTTTTGCTTGATTTAATACACATTGTAGTCTACATATTACATACAACTGTGACTGTGTACATAAGAATGAAATAGGATTTCCTTTTTTTAAATAATGAACGTCATCATAATTTACTTCCAGGTACTTTAACCTTATCAAATTTTAACTACCTTCTCCTCTCTTTCCATTTATTGCAAAACAAATTTTTTCCGTACAACAGACAACGACAACTACACAAGTATTCACTATAAAAGGTGTAGAAAACGAAAAAGTTGTTGGTGAAAAAATTGTGTATTTTTTTTGTCTTCATAAAGTAATAATTGTTGACGCCCGAAACTAGACACTTATTTAGGAGTTTTTTTTGGACATTGACATGAGTCACTCAATTCAGAGTCTCTCTACCTCTACTATGTACTACGTCTCCTTATTTATCACAGAGAAACAGAATTCATTTGTGAGAGAGAAGAGCCACAAGTATACGCAATATTTCCATGCTCATAACAATACCTAAAAAATGATAATTATTATATTATTTCTTTTCCCCTTATATGCCTCCAAGTCACAAGAGCGAGATGTGAAATGAAATGAGAAAATATTTTTGCGACATTCTTAACGACATGTTAATAATATCACCTTTTTTTAAAAAATCACCTGGCATCTTTTCCCCATCTCTCTTTCCTACTATAACTGTGTCTGTACATTTTTTGCATTCTGTCATTCGTGTGACAATACGACAAGGAATAAATGACAATTTTCTTGTCATTATGCTAATTGTATGGTGCGTTTTGTTGAGGTGATTCAACGCCCTTATCGTGTGAAAATTTATAATAATAACAACAATTCATAATATTCTTAAAATCTCTCTCTCTCTCTCTCTCTCTCTCTTTACATTTAAATGTTAAAAATCCTTGAAACACGCAATATTTTTTTTGATTCCAAATTTATCGGACAATGTCCCCCGACGTCGGCATCGACATCAGACAAGAAAAAAATTAAATGTTACACACAGACAAATTACTTTTGACCCACTATAATTTTGTGACCAAATTCCCCTGCAGAGTCATAGAAATTTTTTTGTCAAATTCGACAGAAAAGAGAGAGAGACAAGTTAAAATGTTAGTGTGGTGAATTTCACATCAACCTGACAAATTATTTTATTTTGGTCAGGTTTGTGCATGATCATAATTAAATGTTTTGACTGGGTACAATTCAAGGTATATAAAGGACAATAATAATTACCGAATTTATGATCATTTTCTATGTAATTTTAACTATGAAGGGTATTAAAATTGCAACATAAGTACCTACCACTAAAAAATACAGATTACACTGCAAAAGGGAATTGAAGAGATAAATTTGAAACAAAGAATTAAAAGTTAGCTAAGGGTATAATATTTAATACCATACCTAGGATAATGTCGTGACATGTCAAAACTCGTTAAAAAACAATTAAATTACAAGGGTGTGGCCGTAAACTTATTTTTTTTAAAAAAAAATTCAAGTCGTAATCTACTGAATAGGTAAATCATGCATGGAAACATGAACTTAGCAGATTTGATTAGTAACTTGATATTATGGGCTATACATAATAATAGTTTAAAAATACATAATGTTATTTATAGTTAAGAATAAGAAATAAAAAAACATTGTTTACCGATTAATAGAAGGGATGTCAAAACCCTTGTCGATGGTCTCTATTCCAGCCGGTACCTAAATAAAAAAATATTTTATTAAGACTTTGACCAACCTTTATCTATATGTTTACAACACATTAATCCACTTAATTTGGAACTCACTGAAAATTATCTCAAATGAAAAAAATTTATCAAGCCACAATAAAACATTTTTAAAGACCCTCAAAAATATACTTACTGCAATTGTTAGCAACAGTCGAGATCGGCCTGTTGATTTACTTTCGTCCTCAAATGCTTCACGAAGTTCCTGGAATTGATTTGAAATAGATACAAAATAAAAATTTTTATTATCAAAGAAAAAAAAGAGTATAAAGACATCACTATTTAATCTGTACATCAACATGCATTTACCATTTTTAGATGCCTTGGCTCAATTCACCATTTAATCACTCTCTCCCTAGAAATTTTATTTCGACAGCCAAGCCAAGCCAACAAACAACAACTCAATTGCTATCAATGTGAGATCAAATTTTTTTTCCTTCCCTTCAACGTTCAATTGTATTGAAACATTGAACTGATAGTGACCAGAAAAAATTTTGTAACAAAATATTCTTTTTGCGGTTCATTTGACCAGAATAAAAGAATAGCCGCGATCACGTTGGTCAGACTTGTACCATGTACATTTGTATATATCAAAAATTGCATTAGTATAAAATATGTGTCTGTATATATAGAAAATAACAAGATCAGAATCAAAGCCAAAAGTGAAAACTCCCAACTGAAAGACTAAACAGACTGTAAGTTATAGTTGGTAGTTTGTATATATATACAGTTGTACATTATATAAGGCACTTTCCAAACTTATGAGCTTTAGTTTTATTGAGCCTTCTTTTTTTTATTGGGATGCATATTCTATGCATTTGAGAGTGGCGGAAGTTGAGAGTGGACAAAAGGGGTTTGTGTCATTCAAGCAAAGATTTCAATTATACATAATTGTACACATGTATACATAAGTGTAGATTTTATAGACTGCAGTCTTATAAAAAGACCTTTGTCAATGAGCACATGGTTAATTTGAAGATAATATGCAATTCATTGTTTTGCAATTAAAATGACTATCTCGAGTGATTAGTTGTAAAAAAAGAGAAGTATTCACACAAAGTTTAACATTGACAATGTTGATGAGGAAATAGAGCCCAACAAATCCCCGACCATTCCTGATTTCCCTATTTATCAATGCCTCATTCTTTGTCATATCGCCTTTCTCACCAACTCACCTCAACCTCCTGCTGTGTCTTGTACATGTCAATGAAAATGAAAAAAACAGAGTGAGAATTGTACAAATGTACCTGCTTACTTCAACTAACAACGAGTGTCATTTAACTCTTCATAGGGGTTTTACAATCCATTACTTAGCATAACGGTTCAATCTATAATATTACAGATATTAGAGAATATCCCTTGGTGTAATAATAACCCCCGTGAGCAAACTCACTTTTCTAAATAGAGAGAGAGAGAGAGAAGGGGAGGGGGTCAATTGAAATGGAAATTTTGAGAAAATAAACAAATTTCTGTATTCTGTATATTTAGAATTTATACTCAATAATGAAATGCCTTTATTTACATTTACATATATTATTAACTCGTAACTCTTTGTCTGATGGAAAGTGGGCCAAGGTCCGTACCAGGTTTTAGTGGTAATACAAGACAGGTATAAAATGTGACATTTAGAGAAGAAGAACATGGAGAAATATTTCTGAACGAAGGCAAGTGACTTCCCTAATTCCCACGTGATATTATTATTTATTTATTCAAATTTTACCTGTAGAAGGGGGTCCCTCCTCATATGTATTTTATATTTTTGTTCTGACTATGAAAAGTAGTCTCAGTCTCAAACAAAAATTTACCTGAGAGGTAGGTGTACTATATATACGTACGTATAAGAAGATAATAAAAGAATGGAAAATTCTCATGCCATGTATCAACATGTCAAGAGCAAATTTTTGTTTTCACTTTCGTTTCTCTTCCTTCAAAATCTTTTCTGACATTGTGTTGTCAATCTTATTTTTTCTTCTACTGACGATGAGTACAGATACTCGTTTATGTACATACAAGTCCCTTCTCTGTTCCCATTTTAAATATTCTGTCATATGGGATATTAGACTGCTCACATCTTCTTCTTGTTCAATCGTCTTTGTCTACACAAGACAGAGACATATATTGTTTGTACATGTTGGAATATTGTAAACAAATAAATTTATTACATTCCAATTCACTTTTAGAAGAAGAAAAATTTTTTTTGTGTTAAACACAATTTGACTAATAAGTCTCACTCTAATTATTATTATTTAAACTGATATGATCCTCCGGTATCCCGTATGGTTAGCATAATATAGTTAGGAAGAGAGGGATGCATTTAATTTAATATTTCCTCACATTTTTCTTTTTTACACAATCACAATCACAAAAGGAGGAAAGAATATCACAAAGGAAGATATATATCTGTGTATTACCATATGTGCCATGTTGTGTGTGTTGTATTGTGATTTTTACATGTACAAACAATTTTTTTTGAAGCTGTCCTATAATTTTCAATTTCAATGAAGAATGAATAACAATAACAGAATTATTATTGTATTATACATTTTTTTCTCTCTAGTAAGAATGGTCATGATAGAAATGGAAAATTAAAAAAAGATGGACATGACGAGGAAATGACAAAAAGTTTCATTCAATTTTCTCTTGTGATGAAGACACCACGTCAAAATGAAATTTTGTATTTATGAAAAGACTTAAACTACAGAGAAGTATAATGCTTAGTTAAATAAACATAAACTAAACATGCACATACCGTATTATCTCTATTAGAAGCCCTGGACTTCTATTGTTTCACACACTCGAAAATGGGCCTCTATTAGAGACTGGGCCTTTATAGGAGACTGGGCCTTTATAGGAGACTGGGCTTTTATTCGTTTAGACCTAAAAATTAGTTTAAATTTATTGAGTTTTGCTAAAAAAACTTGAAAAAAGGACAAACGCCCCAAAATCATTTGTGCAGTACTGGGAAAATGTCATTAAAAAGAGTTGAACTGGACGTCGGCTATGATATTTTTAGGTTTAAAAAAAATTAATCATTGCTTTCACAAATCCATGATCGGAA